>RJWJ010003314.1:0-88054 GCA_004363605.1 Indri indri
CTACAGGCATGCGCCACCATGCCCGGCTAATTTTTTCTATATATATTTTCAGCTGTCCAATTAATTTCTTTCTATTTTTGGTAGAGACGGGGTCTCGCTCTTGCTCAGGCTGGTCTCGAACTCCTGAGCTCAGGACGATCCGCCCACCTCGGCCTCCCAGAGTGCTAGGATTACAGGCGTGAGCCACCGCGCCCGGCCTAAAACTGACCAATTCTAATTGAAGTAAATTGGCTTCAAACTCAGGTTATTTTAAAGATTTCAATCCTATGTCTCTTTTATGAGCAGATGCAAACTACTTTAGAGCCTTCATCTCTTCCCCTTTCCATAACTGCAGGTATTTCTTTTGGAATTAACCCTATCCTTTTAAATATTGTACTTTTGGACTAATTAATTTTTTTAAAAAACAGTAATCAAGCTCATATAAATCTTCAGAGTATTTTAGAGACCATATAAGCAATAAAAATTTTTTTATTCTTCTAAAAGAGGTTAACCAAGTGTCCAAGTTATCCAAATTATTAGTTACCCCAAACTTAGTTTTCTTTACCTATTAGTTGTTTTGTAGCCAATACAAGGCTGATTTGCATAAGCAGTGTTACTAATTCTCTGTACACCTATATTGAGATGTCTTTGTATGACTAACTGAAAAGTGGGTCAAAGAACTTATATTTTATAATTGAGAACCATGGAGAAAGTAACATTAAAATAATGCTGGATATAGTAATGGGTTTGGTACTGTGTTACTCATATAACAAAACAGGAATTTCATTTAACTTTGCTAGTACCTGAAAGAGAGCTCCTTAGTAACCGGAGATAATTTTGGACACTAGGAGTTCTTAGGTGTCATAAAATAAGACCTTTTGAAGGATATAAAGAAACTCTAGAAATAACATGCACGTTTAAACGCAAACCAATTAAAGTCTGCTAAAATGCAGAAATACCAAAAAATTGCTAAAAAGCTGAATTTGCAAGTTGCTTTTAATATTTCAACTCCATGGTGACACAAAAATTCATATTCCCACCAATGTTTTCTTTTGGCTGAGGCTGTAAAGAGATGGGGCCCCCTCCCAGCACATCAGCCTCGTGCAAGCTTGTGTGCTTGTGCCTGGGCTTCTAGCCTCAAGAAACTAACCATCAGTATCTTAAGCAGCCTCGGAATGTGCCCTGGTTTGGGACAAATATGGGGGCAGATGGCCGAGAAAGGTGCATAGATAAGTTACCCCAGCCCACGTGCTCGGCCCCAGAAGACGTTGGGGTGTGGGTCTCATGTAGCGGGGCCAGGAGTTGGGGGGCGGCGCTCCGGGGACAATAAGTGTGGGAAGCTGGCCGGCGCCTCACCTTGCCAGGGACCCCGCGGTGGTCCGTGCTGCCCTGCCAGAAGCGCCTGCTGTAGTTTGTGATGTATCCGACCAGCTTGTCCTGATAGGGAAAGTCCACCTTCCAGATCAGGGACCCGTAACCAAAAACCCACGTCTTTCCTTGCTCCTCCGCTGCGGTGGCCATGGACGCTCCGGTGTGGTCCCTCCGAGCCCCGGGTGACTGCAGACTCCCAGACGCGAGTAACCGGCTGCTTGGGGCGCAGGCGCGGTGGCTGCACAGCGCCTTGTGGCGCAAAGCGCCCTGGGATTGTAGTTTGAGGGAGGTTTTCCTACTCTTGTCTCAGGCAGCATTATTTTACTTCCTTTATTAGTGGGTCGGAAGGCACTGACCTTCTGTATAGTAAGCAATAAATTCTCTTGCACCTTCCGTAAATCGCCTTAACCTACCTCCAGTGCGCGTGTGCAGAGAACTACAATACCCATAACCCTTTTCGGAGACCGTGGCTCCAAAGTTAGAACTGTGTTTTTTTTCCTAACGCAGGCGAGGAAGGAGAGAGTTGGAGTCCTGTCTGGTACGAAGTGATACGGCGCAGATGTATCTGCGACGCAGTTAGCATGTAGAAAGACATTTTGTTCTGTTTTGAAACTTGGATTCGTGCCCATGTAACAGCAGCCAGAGAAGCGCAAGCCGGGAATGTAATCCATATGTGACTTTATGTACTTCTAAAAAATCTGCCTTTTTGCCTTTCAAATAAAAGCAGAAAATTTACAATAGAAGTTTGACGGCTGTGAAAGGGCAGCTATTTAAATAGAAATTGTTTGCATATTTAAATTTTACTTGCGAAACCTTATTTATCTTTAATATTCTCGGCTCAGAAAAGTGTAGGCAAAGGTTCTCGGAGCTCATGTACAGGCTTTGAAAACAAGCTGGGGAACTTGCTGAAACTGTGTACAAAATTTGGGGTATATGTGCATTTTTCTGGGGAGAAACGTCATAGCTTTCATGAGTTTTATAGTTTCTCCAGGGATCAAGGATCCTGAGAATGTTAAGATCTGCTGGTTAGAGCTGTTCCTCCAGAATATTCTTTGGGAAGCTCATTTGGACTATCATGGCTGTGCCTGTGTATGTGAAAACAGAAGTCTTACCAAAATGATTGTTCTTTCTTGAGGATTTCTAACTATTTCATGGTCTTTAGCTTTATAAGAGAGGAATGCTGAAACACGCATGTTCAAAGAGATTATTTGTGCTCTTAAGAAGAAATAGGAAGCTGCTACAAAGAAAAACTTACTTTAAGAATAACCATGTTTTCATATTTTCTCCAAGTTGTAGTTTTACATTGCCTGACATGGTTACTACCCCACTCCCCCTTTTGAAAAATTTCAGACATACAGAAAAGTTAGGAGAGTATAATGACCATTTTTATACCTTTTATCTAGATTCAGTAATTAGCATTTTGTCACATTTGCTTTACTTCTTTTTCTCTATATTTTAATCTTAAGCATTTGAAGTAAGTTGTATCTGTTATGACATTTTACTTCTAAATACTTATACATGTCTTAATGACATTATAATCGCAGTGTCATCGCATCTAAGAAAATTAACAATAATTACATCATCAAATGTATATTACATATCCGACCTGCTTAATAGTGTATGTCTAATATGTCTAATTATCTTTGTGAGAGAGTCACACATGAGATCTGTACTGGACTCTGCACCGGAACTTGAAATGAGCTTTGAAGGGAGATGATGATAATGATGATGCAGGCAGTAATGCTGTGAAGAACTTTCTGGGCTTGTGTAGGAAAGCTGCGCTGTCGTTATGGTGTTCTTTGTTGGTTTCAATATATTCATCCAGTGGGACTATTTCATCAAGCATAGAGAACCTGAGTATTTAGCCCCTTCTGGAAAGGACTAGCAAGTGCAGAAAAACTATCTTTGTTCTTCTCAATAAATGTCCTTTATTCCTTTTCTAGCCTTTTTGGGTTTAGTTGTTTCCTATAGAGGGCTATGTATTGAGGCCGAGCATTGATTGTAGTTAAATGGCCATCTCTGCATAATAGAGTGTATATTAGGGATCAACTAGAAGTCTTTGGCTCTCAACAGAGCACCAAAGAATGTATTTTGGTGGGGTATGAACAAGAGCAGAAGTACTGGAAAGAACTGCTCAGACATTTCCAGTGGAGGAAGAAGAACACTTAAAAGTCCTTTGATATTTTCAGTGAGAACATTCCAAGGAGTCTTGATTTGCCAAACAGAGAGACTTCCTGCTTTAGGCTCCAGCAGAGGCTATGGTATGACAGTGGTTATCTCTACCGTGGGCTCTTCCTCAGCACTCGTGTGAGGGATGTTAGACAGGCCCACTATAATCTGCTAATCTCCAGGAATACAGTGTTATTTTATTGACTACAATATTATCTTTCTACCTTGTCTTGTAGACTAGTCAAAAGAATGGATTTTACAGAGGCCTACTCGGACACGTGCTCTGCAGTTGGACATGCTGCCAGGCAAGGCAATGTTAAAGTCTTAAGGAAACTGCTCAAAAAGGGCCGTAGTGTTGATGTTGCTGATAACAGGGGATGGATGCCAATTCATGAAGCAGCTTATCACAACTCTATAGAATGTTTGCAGATGTTAATTCATGCAGGTAAGGTAAATTCAAGGTATGGGAAGCTGTACCTACAAACTGGCATAATAAAACATAAAGTTACGATAATACATGACTTATTAACAGTAGTAATTTGTTTCCCTTCCCGTGATCATAAAATAACTGCCTAAACTTATTTATTAAGGATAGTAAGATTGCCTGCCTTGGATTTTATTAGTATGGTGTTCCCTTTGGACATCTCTAAGTGTTGTTCTTTATATGGAAGGGCTTATGCCTAGCCTCTGTTTATTGACCGAGCTAGGTGGTGTGGCAAAAGTAATCTGCTGTTTGAATTAAAGCATTTGGTAATTACTGGTCATGTTTATTCTTTCCTCCTTTGCCAAACAAAAGGAACAGTGTTACTGAAATTGAGGATATGAGTGTTTTGTTTGACTGTCTTTTTTTTTTTTTTTTTTTTTCAAGAGACGGGGTCTTGCTCTGTTGCCCAAGACTGGAGTACAGTGGCACAATCATAGCTCATTAGAGCCTCATACTCCTGGGCCCAGGCAATCTTCCTACCTCAGCCTCCCAAGTAGCTGGGACTATAGGTGTGTGTCACTACACCTGGCTAATTTTTAAAAAAAATTTTGTAGAGACAGAGGTCTCACTATGTTGCCCAGGCTGTTGTCGAACTCCTGGGCTCAAGCGATCCTCCCACCTTGGCATCCCAAAGTATAAAGGCTTAAGATAGGTTTTCAGAATCTGTTTGAAATTAACTATAAAACTTGAGTTCTCAAACTGTCTCTAGTGACAACAGCATGAATTCGAATATTCTTTTCTAGTTGAAAAGATTATTACTAATATACTTTCCTCTCTTCCCCACACCAGAATAGTGTTATGTTACAGATTTTTTTTTTTCATTTAGCCGCTAAGTAAACTTGAGCATGCTAAAGTTTAAAGGCGTTTGAACTGGCTTTTCGGGTTCACCTATACAGTTGTCCTTTGGTATCGGTGGGGAAATGGTTCCAGAACCCCTATGGATACCAAAATCTAGATATGTTCAAGTCCCTCAGTCTGCCCTGTGGATAGGAAAGGGTCATTTATGCATTGTATACACGGATACTAAAAGGTCAACCCTCTGTATCTGCAGGTTCTGCATCCTGCAAATGCTGTGTTTTCCATCTTGGTTGGTTGAATCCTCAGATACAGAACTTGTGGATACACAGAACCAACTGTATATTCTTTTAGAAATTTTAAATATCAACTTCATCATTAATGGCCATCTTTTTCTGAGCTTGATGTTTTTGGAGGATAAGATAGCACATAGTTAGCTATGTGATTAGTTGATATAAATGGCCAAATAAAATTTTCTCACTATATTTTTATTAGTGATCATCATTATGAAGTAAGCTCGATAAATCTAATTTATGTGTAATGTATACACAGGGATTAGAGGAGGAGTAGGGAAATAGGAAGTAGGGTTTGCAGAGGCTGAGGATGTAGCCATATGAATTATTTTAGGAGATGGTGCCATATTGGGGCTTAGTCTTTTGTGAGTTTGGTTGTTCTCTATAGTATTCTTAAAGTTGGAACTAATGTCCAAAATCCCATCAGATTTGCTTATCTGATTCACTAACCAGAAAAATCAGATTAAAGTGAGGTGGCGGTGCTGTATAGCCTATTGGTTGCTTTAAAAAATGTTTTATGTATGCCCTTGGTATACCTTCCCTTTTGTAAATTAGCTAAAGTCTATACTTTATTCAGATACCCTGCCTTTTTAAAAAGATTGCAATTTAGACTTTTCTGGATGATTTAAGTTCTGGAACATTAACCAGTGAGGAGTGATAGTTGAATACTTTTTGTAAAAGGTCTAGCTAGCATAAAGCTACATATGAGGAGGTATTTTAAAATGGTGGTGAAGTACAACATTCCAGTCTTGATGAGTGAAGCAAGGGCTCTTCTGTTCAATGATAAGAGCCGCAGTCTTATATCTGTATCAGTTAACTTGATATTATGGGTTAATCTTAAAAGTTTCCAAAGCAAGTTTGACATTTCTGTCTTTATACTTGCCGTATCTGTGTTTTATATGATTCATACTTCTCTTGTCCCTTGTGGCTCAACTGGTATATATAAAAGTGTCTTTTGTTATATAATTTCTATCTCCCTGAACTTCATCTAATATTAGTGAACTGTCAGAGACTCCTAAAACGTAATTAGTGCCCTAAATTTTGAAGGTACATAGGCCTATGCAAAAAGAATAGTAGCATCTGAAATGGTTGGGAAGGTTTTGCTTCACTTTCTCTTTAATATAGATTCATGCTATTTATTATTAATCCATTTGCTGACTTAAAGTCACTTAAAATCTTACAATTAATTAGAGCATATAGCTAACAAATGCTTTTATTTGGAAAATAAATGATCTAGCACATAGTACTTTTTATTAGTTCATTTTAAATAAAAATATATGCTGTAATACTGGGCACAGTAACAGATGCTGAAGGTCCTTGGACGAATAAGGCAGAGTAGCATAGTGATTAAGAGTTATGGTCAGATGGACCTGGGTTCTATTAATAGCGATACTGTGACTTTATTGGTGTGACTTTGGACAGGTCTTTGAACCTCTCAGTGCTTTAGTTTCTTCATCTGTAAGTTAGAAATATTCTGTTGTTCCAGCTCAGGCCAGAAACCCTGGGCTATCTTTAATTCCTTCCTTTTTCTTATATTCCTCATCCAATCCATCAGCAAATCCTTATTTGTATGTGTGTTTCTGTGTGTATGTACACACACACACGCACACACACATGCACACAGAATCAGATCACTTCTCACTACCGTTAATACCTTTGTCTGAGCCACATCGTATCTTGTCTATATTGCTGCAATAGTGAGTGTTCTAGTTTTGCCCTTGCTCCCTCCCCATCCCAGGACAGGCCACTCTCAATGGATCAGAGGGATCCTTTTAAACTATGTCAGACTGTGTCTCTCTTCTGCTCAAAACTTTGTTATAGCTCATTTCCTTCCAAGTGAGAGCACTGTTGTGTAATATTTCATAGTATAGATGTAATTTATTTAACTATTCTGATATTGATGGACATTTTGTTTGTTTCCTAAAGGTTTGCTATTATAAATAGTGCTTCAGTGAACATCCTTATACATATATCTTTGTGCACACAGTTGAGCATTTCTGTAGGATAGATTTTTTTAGAAGTGAAATTGCTAGTTCAATAAGTTAGGGTTCTTCAGAGAAACAGAACCAATTGGAGATACACACACACACACACACACACACACATATATGTATAAGAGGGAATATACTAGGGACATTGGCTTATGGCTTATGTGATTGTGGAAGCTGAGAAGTCCCATTATATGCCATCTGAAAGATGAAGAACCAGGAAAGCTGGTGGTTTAATTCAGCCTGAATCTGAAGGCCTGAGAGCCAGGGGAACACATGGCGTAACTGACTCTCAGTCTGAGGCCAAAGCCCTGAGAACTGGGGAGCAGGAGGACACTGGTATAAGTCCCAGATTTTTATGGTCCCAAAACCAGGAGCTCCAATGTCCAAGGGCAGGAGAAGATGGATATCCTAGCTCAAGAAGAGAGTGCGAGTTCTCCCTCTGCCTTTTTGTTCTATTGGGCTCTCAATGGATTGGATGATGCCTGCCCACACTGGTGAGAGTGGATCCTTTTTACTCAGTGTACTGATTCAAATGCTAATCTCTTCCAGAATTATCTCGACAGACACAGAAATAATATCTTAGTGGCTATCTGGGCATCCCTTAATCCAGTCAAGTTAACACACAAAATAAATCATCACATATGCCAAGTTAATTGGCATTAAAATATTGATAGATACTGCTAAATTGTATGCTGTGTTAATTAATTAGGACTCTTTCAGTATTGAGCTAGTTTAAACTAGCTTAAATGAAGAAAGAAAATATAGTAGCTCATGTAAATGCTAAGTCTGAGTGGGTAAGTCTGTTAGGCATTGCTAGACTTTAGTGTTCAAAATAATGTCGTTAGTACTCTGGGTCTCCCTTTCTCTCAGCTCTTCTTCACCCTGTGTTCATTTTATTCTCAGACAGGATTTCTCTTTGGATGTTCAAGACTTACTTTATCTTTAAAGACCTTCTTATGAATTCTGGGCTGGGCGCGGTGGCTCACGCCTGTAATCCTAGCACTCTGGGATGCCAAAGCAGGACGATTGCTTGAGGTTTGGAGTTCGAGACCAGCCTTAGCCAGAGTGAGACCCTGTCTCTACTAAAAATACAAAGAAATTAGCCCTGGGCAACTAAAAAAATTGAAAAAATTTTGGTGGCACAGGCCTGTAGTAGTTCCAGCTACCCGGGAGACTGAGGCAGAGGATTGCTTGAGCCCAGGAGTTTGAGGTTGCCGTGAGCTAGACTGACGCCATGGCACTCTAGCCTGAGCAACAGAGCGAGACTCTGTCTCAAAATAAAGAAATAAATAAGCTTCTTATGTATTCTGGATGTTAATCCTTCACTGTTATATGTTTCAGATATTTTACATATTTTCTCCTTTTACTTTTCATATGGTGTCTAATTTCTTTTGATGCCTCTAAACTTCTTCCTTTCCACTGACTTCTCTGCATCTTGTATGCACGGAGTCTCTCCTAAGAGTTGTCTGAGCATATTGCACAAAGTAAAATTCCTTGTGTTGTGAAAATTATTTTGCATCTTACTTTTTCTTAGCATTCCTAAGTAAAACATAAGATGATATAAATTATGTAAAGGGTTTGACTATATAATCTACCTGACATTGACATTTATCACCCTTGTGATTGGCACATACTAAATTTGTGTGGCTTCATCAAATTCTGGCTCAGCTGTTGAGAAAATTTTCTGATCTTGATATTTAACCTGTCTGCTTTAGTGAAAACCATGTGGTTTTGCTTTCCTTGTTAGGGGTTTGCAGAAAACAAAAGTAACAGTCTGTCACCCATCACTACCACTCTTACAAGAAGTACTAAGCAAGTATATTATTTATAAGAAAAAAGACACTTGGTGTCAGCAAACTTAGGGTGTGGTATCATTGGCAGAGTGTTTAAACCAACTCTTGTCATTGCTGCACAGGCGTCAGTGGCTGGCATTGGTCCAGTTGTGATGGCCCTAATCCTCAAAGTGTAGCCAAGAAAGAACTCAGACGTTGTTATGAAAGACCTGAAGTGCTCATTGTGTTTGTCCATGAGGAAGTCTTTAATACCCTTGCCATTTAAAGTTGCAGCAAGTAGATGAAAAGCAGAAACCGCTTTGCCTTCCATTGAGAATAAATAGAGATTAAGGCATTAAAAACATTGGGTACAATGAGCCATTTCTTTCAAGAAGCCCTCCTATAGTGAAAGGAAGAGAGTGAGAGGGGGGTGGTTGATGGTCCAGTACCAGATAGGTAAGATCCCTTTGGTAAAACTCACACATCAATTGAAGGAAGGCAGTTTATCATTGGAACTTTCAAAACCTATTTATATTGGGTGCCAAAAACTTTCTTACAATGATATTTTGGAGACTTTACCAAATTTTTAATGGCTGTCATAGTGCATAAATACTGTAATGATTACGTATCTATCTGTATTTCTGTTTTACAAATATTCAAATTATATAGATAATTCTATTGGACCCCATTGAGGGTTGGGTCAGTTATTTTATCCTTGTTTCACTGTTATGGAACCTGAGCTTCACAGAGTTTTAAGTAATTTGCCCAAAGTATAATCCAAATTATAACTGCAGAGCCAGGATTGCATCTTAAATCTAATTCCAAATGTCACCTTCCTGGTCCAGTGGTTTTAAAGTTAGCTAAATATCTTTTTTTTTCCATAGGTATAATCTTTCAAGATCTCAAGTTAGTAGTAAATTAACTTTAGTATATCTCATCCTGCATGAGAAATGCCTTTTATTTTCTTTACTTCATAGATAATTGCACAGGAGGTTTTATTTCCTTTTCCTCAGGTGGGTGCGTGTGTAAGTCACTAAGGGTCTTGAGGCTTGCACTCAAGAGGTGCGAATTAAGCTTTACTTCCTTGAGGAAGGACTTTCTACATAAATTATTTGGAATTCTGTAAGGGAGATTTATCTCTTCTCTCCTATTTATTTATTCAGTCGTTTATCTGTGTGAAGTCATGGATATTTTATGCCTGTAGTTTGAGTTGTAATCCAATACAACGTAATTTATTTTGTTGCTCATATTGTTTTAGCTGTTGGGTGCCCTTTCAGAGTGGCTCCTGTGTGTCTTTGACATGCCCCCAGTTCTTTTCTCTCCTCTCTTCTCTCTTGCCTTCCTCTTTCCCTTCCCCTTCCTTCTTTGCTTTTCTTCTCTGACAGGGTCTCGCTCTGTTGCCCAGTCTGGAGTGCAGTGGCGTGATAAATAGCTCACTCACTACAGCCTCAAACTCCTGGGTTCAAGGGATCCTCCTGCTTCAGCCTCTTGAGTAGCTGGGACTATGGGTTTGTGCCACTGTGCCCAGCTAATTTTTTTTCATTTTTTCTAGAGATAGGGTCTTGCTGTGTTGCCCGGGCTCGATTACTGGTGTAAGCCATGGTGCCTGGCTTGACACACCCCCATTTTTTGTTTTTTGAGCACTTTATTACCTTCTGGACCTACAATATGCCCCAGGCTCATTTTGTGTATTCCTCACCCCAACCTTAGAATCATCCATTCTCATAAAAGCCTTGGCTTATTTTATTGGAGAATGATATTCAAAACCAAAATCTGGCGACTTAGTGTGCTTGTTGCTGCTGGAGTGTCTTTGTTTTTAAGCACTTTTGGCACAGATAGAAAATATATTTATGTATTATAAGTCACGTGGGTGTGTGTATATATATATATATAAAACCATAATTATTTCTTTATCTAGCCATATGTATCTATTTTAAGCTAAACATGAGTTCATACTAATGTCTGGGCTCTAATCCAGTATCACATGGTTCATTGTAGTCTTCCCACTTTGCTCACCTCCCTCTCCACAAATAAGAAACCTGGCTTCCAGATCTGCCGTCCATTTATTTGTTTGATCTTAGTACACATGTATAGTGGTTTCAGAATTGTTAGTCTGTACCCCTAGAAATTTCACCAACTAAAGTACAGTGTTGATGTACAGTTCCTTTTGTCTTTAATCATATAGTTTTTAGTCATAGCATCATTTTTTAAGTTACACAGGCCAGTATCTTTTTTCTCCACCCCTCAGTGAGGTTATGACATACAATCGTAATCCACTTAGATTCTTTTGTCACAGTCTGCCTTCTATCTTAGGATCACCCTTCCTTCTCCCTCCTGACTGATTTTTTAAAAAATGCATACATTAAGGTTCGCTCTTTCTGCTGTAAGGCATAGTATTTAAATGGCCAGGATTAAACCTTATCTCTTTTTTTACTTCCTCAGTAGAAGAGAATATCCTTTCTTCTTTATAAAAGAAAGTTCCTTGGCTTTCTGTAATGCAACACTGGTCTAGGTCTCTTACCTTCCAGCTTTTATCTCCCTTAGTCTCTTGTTGCTTGCAGGGGCTCCTCCTCTCCCCAGTGGGCACCCTTCTCTCTGCATCTCTAACGGTACCACATTATTTTACTTTTTCTAATTTTAAGACATGGTGTAATGTATCGTAAGTCTAGGCTCCCCTCATGCTTGTCTTGTTTTTTTTCCTAAATTCTTTGTTACTTACCTGTACTACCCCACCCTTATCAACTTGAGTCACTTTACCAAGTATAAAACCAACAAACAACTCTACTGGCATTTTAATTAGAATCATATTAACTTTATTAATTATTTTGGGAAGAATTAGCATATTTATAATATTGAAATTTCCTGTTTAGGAACTATCCACCTATATTAATTATCTATACATATCTGTATGTTCCTAGTTTTTCATGTCATTTGTGTTCACGAAACTGTAAGTTTAACACATGAAATAAGTAAGGGTCATATCTAACTAAGCTCTTGACTAATCTGAATAAGGACCAATTTCTGACTAATCTCTGAAACTCTGTGATATGCACTTTAAAAAAATATGACTGCCCTGTCTTGCTGTTTAGTTGTGCATGCTGTAAAGTTTTAGGCTATTTTCTTTGAATATATGGATGTATAAGCTGTTATTTGAATATTATGGCTTTGTCTACCTGTTTCATCAGTGAGTTACAATTACAAGAATTCTTTAAAATAGATGACTATTTTAGCCAGGAACATTAGTTTCAATTCTGATATTTCAAGAAAATATTTTTAAAAGTTTTTTTTTGGAGGGGGGGTTGTTTGTTTTGTTTATCACTGCTCTCAAAAATGCCTTCACCACACCTTAGAGCCTGTCCTATAGTGGGCTTAGAATTTTATTGTTTTGGAAGCAAAGGTAAGAAAGTCACCTCTCAATATTATCTTTTGCTGTGGAGTTTCTAAAATTTTAATGTAGACGTTAGTTACATAATTTGAATGTTACCAGAACCTTGAGTTTTTCATAACAAATACACTCCAGAAACCTTAAATTAATGCAAAAATTCCTTATAAATTATATGCCACTGTTTGGTTTCATTGACATGTATTTTATTCTTTTAGAAATACCATCTTTATTTACTATTAGACTATAGTCTTAAGTTAGAAAAGGAGTACTTAAAACTGCCTTCATGATTAGTTGAATATAAGGAAGTAATGCTGGATATAAGACCATGTCCCTCGTGGAAATTTAGAAAGAAAAAAATAGAATTTATTTATATTTCAATAAATCTTGCTTAAGCCAAATCTTTGGTGCTACATCTTCCTCAGATTTTGCTTTTGTGTTACCTTTCAATTCCTGCCACTCTCCTTCCTCCATCCAAAAATGAGAGAAGAGACAATGAGAGTGAGTGGGCAGGATTTGTGTAGTAATAATACCAAAGAGCTGTTCACACTGGGATCTCTGGAGAAATTTTTCTTGATTTTCTAGAGATTTCTAAACTATGAGACCTCTCATTTATAAATTACTTATATTTTAATATTTCATTAAATTCCTCTTAAGATCTTTGCTTTTTAATCCCAAGAAATAGAGGCAATATCTTCTAGTTGATAAGTCTTTATTCTTCCATAGATTCATCGGAAAACTACATTAAGGCAAAGACTTTTGAAGGCTTCTGTGCATTACATCTTGCTGCCAGTCAAGGACATTGGAAGATTGTACAGATTCTTTTAGAAGCTGGGGCAGATCCTAATGCAACTACTTTAGAAGAAACCACACCATTGTTTTTAGGTGACGTATGCTATTTGTGGTACAGATACAAGTTTTTTTTTGTTGTTAAACTAAGCTTAATTTTTCCCTGAGCTGTTGTACTTAAAGTATGTTCTTTGGCAAATATTATATCCTGCTTCTTTGATTTTGAAACTGAAAAGGTATTTTTAAAGGTGTCGCTCTTATTTTCTGCCCTTAGGTGGTAGCATGTGAGACTTTTAAGTGTTTATTTAAAGTTGCAAAATCTGTGCTGAATTGTAGTCACCATCATTGTTGTTCTCAGTGTAGTTCTGAAGGCTAGGTATTGCTTAAAATGTAGCAGTAGTTACAAGATTACCTGTGAATGTTTTATGTTTGCTTTTTCCTTTTCTTAGCATTAAGAAATTAAGAAGCTTTTATGGAAGAAATCACCAGCTAATCCTTTAATGCCTGTTAATTTATTGCCTATATAGATCAGTATTCAAACCTCTTCAATTAAAGACTCTTTTAATTCCTAAAGGATGACAGCCAAATTATAAAAGACACGCTTCCGATAACTCTTTTTATTTTCTTCTTTCTCTCCCTTTCTCCTTCCAATCCTGTTTGTCTTCAGGGACATTGTGTTCCACAAGGTTTAGTGGAACACAGGAAAATTAAGAGAGTAAAGCATTTTGAATGGAATCGGTGTATCTGGACTACAGTTTTGGTCCTGCCACATGTAATTTGTATATTCATGTAATTACTATGCGCTTCGGTTTCCGCACTTATAAAATGAGACTAATAGTACCTACATAAGTCTTTTTTATTGGGCTGAGAATAAAATGAGATATCTGCAAACGTACTTTTTTCCTTGTGAACTTAAAAATATTTATTTTTAAAATTTATGTACAGGCTACAGTGCTGTGGTGTCAGGTCAGCTCACAGCAACCTCAAACTCCTGGGCTCAAGTGATCTTCTTGCCTCAGCCTTCAGAGTAGCTGGGACTACAGGCACGCACCACCATGCCCGGCTAATTTTTTCTACTTTTAGTAGAGATGTGGTTTTGCTCTTTCTCAGGCTGGTCTTGAACTCCTGACGTCAAGTGATCCTCCTGCCTCAGCCTCCCAGAGTGCTAGGATTACAGGCATGAGCCACTGTGCCTGGCCCATATTACCTATTTTTAATCAAAGCTACTGATCGGTTCTCATCCCTGTAGTTTGGTTGTTGCAGAGTGTCATATATGTATTTGGAATAACAGACTCTATGTAACCTTTGAGACTGGCTTCTTTTACCTAGCATAATGCTTTTGAGATTCATCTGTCTTGTTGCATCTATCAATAATCCATTCCTTTTTATTGCTGACTAGTATCGCATTATGTAGCTGTACCACAGTTTATCCATTCATCAATTGAAGGAAATTTGAGTTGTTTTCACTGTTTGGTGATTGTAAATAAGTCTGATAAAAACATTTGCATACAGGTTTTGTGTGAATACAAGTTTTCATTCTTTTGGGTTAATACTTAGGATTGCTGTGACATGTGGTAAGTGTATGTTTAACTTTGGAAAATAATTTGGAAGTTTCTTTTCCTCCAGTTTGCATTTTCTTCAGTAATGTTTGAGAGTTTCATTTGCCCTTCATGTTTGCCAACACTTGGTATTGCCGTTTTTTCTTTTTCCCTTTTACATTTTAGTCACTCTAATAGGCGTTTAGTGGTATCTCACTGTGGTTTTAATTTGCATTTTCCTACTTGGCAGTGTTGTTGAGCATCTTTTCATATGATTATTTCCATCTTTCTAAAAGCAATAAAATTTCTCTTATATAGCAGTCATATGATCTAAATCAGGATGTTAACATTAATACAGTACTAGTATTTAATCTACAGACCTTCTTCAATTTTTCCAGTTGTTCCCCTAATATCTTTTATAGCAAAAGAAAAAAAAATTGTTGATCCAGGATCAATCCAGGATCACTTATTATATTTAGTTGTCATGTCTCTTTAGCCTCCTTTAATTTTGAACAGTTTTTCGGTCTTTTATGATTTTAACATTTTTGAAAAGGTCAGGTCATTTATTTTGTAGAGTATCTTTCAATTTGGGTTTGTCCAAAGTTTCTTCTTGATAAGGTTCAGGGTGTACATTTCTGGGTAGAATACCACAGAAGTGACATGGTATCTTAACACATCTTATTAGGAAGAATATGAGCCGTTACTGGTAATATTAACTTGTCCAAGTACTTTGAATATGTGAAAAGTATCATTATGTAGATGTTTCATGGAAGCTTTGGTGTAATAGGGTTTTGGTTTTCCTAAAGGGGTGATTGCTTTTTTATATCAAGTTTCTTTTTTCCCCCAACATCTACATTTAACCCACTTTGGATATTCTGTACAAATATAGAGTAAGCATTTATTTAGGTGTAGTCTCTATTCTAGTTGCTGTCTTCAAGAGCTCTATATAGAGGAGTAAAAAATAAAGTGAATTTAGAAGTTCAAAATTTTAAAAGAAGGGAAAAAATTAGTCACCCTTGAATGGTAGAGGTAAACTTCATGTGCAGAGTACTGTATTAATAGTTAACAATAGGGCTGGGCACAGTGGCTCATGCCTGTAATCCCAAAACTTTGGTGGGAGGATTGCTTGAGACCAGGAGTTTGAGACCATCCTGGGCAACATAGTGAGACTCCATCTCTACAAACAAACAAACAAACAAAAAACTAGCTGGGCATGGTGGCACGTAACTGTAGTCCCAGCTACTTAGGAGGCTGAGGCAGGAGGATTGCTTGAGCCCAGGAATTTGAGGCTGCAGTGAGCTATGATTGTTGCCACTGCACTGCAGCCTGGGCAACAGAGCAAGACTCTGTCTCTAAAATAGAAAAAAGAGATAGTAATAATACCATTTATTGAGCAGAGAGTGTATACCAAGCCCTGTGTTGGGTGTTTTACATGAATTAGATCATTTAATCTTCACTATGATTCTGTGAGGTATATACTATCAATTATTCCCACTTTTACAGATGAGGAAACTGTAAAAAGACAGGATTTAAGAACCAAAAAGCTGTATTTGAATCGCGATCTTGCTATTATCTGTGTTTTGGGTAGAATAGCATTTCCTAAACTGATTCAGTGAACTATTCAGTAGATATTCATTGACAAAAGGTTTCCTAATTACATATATTTGGGAAACACTATGTGCTATATCCCCCAATACAGAAAAACATGAAAATGTTACCCATGTAGTTTACTGTGCCCCTCCAATCTGAAGTATCCACTGCACTCTTTACATTATCCCATTTTAGTGTCTTCATAGCTGTATCACTGACTGAGGGTATTTTATTTATTTGCTTCCTTGTTTATTGACCATCCCTTCACTAGAAAGAATGTTCCATGAGAGCAAAGAATTTAATTCATCTTGTTCATTGAGAGATATATACTATTAATTACTCACTGTTGTAACTCTCAAAGGCAGATCGGTGCCTGAACATTTAGTAAATTATTTGTTGAATAAAAGAATGAAGTTTTCTGAGATGACCTCTCATAAAACATTTGTTTAATCCAGTACTTTGAAATTTATTTGACCATAGCATTCTTTTTGTTTGTAAAACACTTAGGAATATCTCAAGGAACATTAATATTCCATGGGACTGTTTGAGAAATGCTATTTTGGTCCCTTAGTTTACAGTTTTAAAATAGTATTATTAGAGTCCCATTTATGAAATTCAGTATTGTGCCTACTTATATAAGTATTTGAAGAAAATTAGAGATGCAGAGTATTTTATATTTTAGGATATAGTTAACTTGCAATTTTTTATGTTAATAAAGAAAGAGTTGCTAAGATTAATTCAAACCAGTGAATAACTTTAAATAATTTATTTTTAGTAATAGGATTTATTTAGTTTCTTTGGCAGCAAATTTACCATTCTAATTATGCTTTGTATTGGCTAATAGCAAGTGGTTTAAGCCCAAGGAGAAGGGCCACATGTGGTACTTTTACATGCTCAAGTACTGCGTCAATTGTATTAGTTCCTTGTTAGGTAGGAGGTACGTAGGATGTTTTAAAAAAGGAAAAGAAAGGGAAAAGTATAGCCTTAGCTTTTATAAGAGCATAGTATGGAAGAAGGGATATATGATTCTTTAGTTAGATTTTCTGGGCTCCAGTGTCTTCTCTGCCCTGTAAATAATATGACAAACTTTGATAATGTACCTTGCTTACCTGTATCTTTCTATCTCTTTTAAATAACTGTATAGTGATCTATGCTTCAGTCTTTAATGGAAGAGATTCTTTTATTAAAACATAATCCAGAATACTTCAAGGTTTGCATCAAACTACAGATAATAATCTCTAGATGAGGAAGGGTAGCTGGACCAGCCGAACTTAAAGTGAGAAAGGGGGACTGCCCATCTAGTATAGCTTCCGTTCCCATCTGTAGAGTTATCTTCTAAAATTGAACATTTTGAGTATGTTCTTTGGTGTATTTTGTTCTCCTCCCCAAAGGGAAGTTACACTCCCCTTGCATGTTGTAGAGTCTGTCCTGATGGCTCGGTTACTACCTAGTCTGTTGCTAGAGGCTGTAGAATATGAAACCAGAGAAACCAGAGGATTAAGGGATGGAAAATTCATACAGAACTATGGAAACTTCCCAGGCAACTGGCAAAGTCATTGACATCAGTGGTGTGTTGGGTATAATTATGATTAAACTTAGGGCTAACTGTCGAAAGTTAGAAAATCGACTACACCATTTGTAATGGGAATATCTTCCCTACAGAGCTCACCAACATTTTAATAAAGACGACCTTTGGAAGGAAACTCTTTAACTTGATGGCAGTAAGAATCAAAATAAGAAAAACCATGAGAAAGGGGAAATTCAGGGGAGCATCTCCTCCTCTTTCTACGCGAATGTTGTCCTTCTAGAACATCTTTTTGCTAACACACTCTATGGAGTTTATATTTAACAAGGTTTCTGCTCCCTTTTTTATTTTCTCTACCCTTTTCTTCTCCTCTCCCCACTCCCTTTCCCTTCCCCTTGCTCTATATACACATACACAACAAACTTTCTAAGGATAGGTTTGTAAAACTGCTTTGGAAATAAAAATAACCTTATTTATAATTATAATAGATTCCAAGTGAAAATCCAGCTAATAATTATTTAGGCAATAGCTTTTCTTATTGTATTATATATAAAAAACATTGATAAATTGCAAGCGCAAATCAACCCAATATGATTTCATAGAACAATTTCTATGGGAACTGCACAGCATGCACTTTTGGCTTTTGATGGATTGTTTTTCATTTTTTGTTCTTCTGAGTCTGCTTATTTTGTATAACCTTCAATGTTAAACATAGCAATAATGCTTAATAAGAACAAGGTGTTTTATAAACAGAGTTATGGGAGGCTGCCTATTTCAATATTTACCTGTAAAATGTGTCATACTTTAGCTCACGTGGCATATCCTTTGACTCTGCTGATATATTCCAAATTGAACAAACCATCATGTATTTCACTTTTCATAGTGTCTTCGTGGGTAAGTGATCATTCATAAGGCTATTTTTTGAGGTGCTAAGAATTTTGAGGTTTCATTTTCATGTATCTTAATATATATTATGTTAATTAAATTTTAGTTTGGAGTTATTTTTAGATTTTTCAACTAAAAGATTAATCATCTTCCTCAGGGATTGTAACATTGTAAGGGATTGTAAGCATTTTTACCTGTAAAGTAAACATTTTACTTTATAGAGTGGTTTGAAATTATGTGTCTATTCTTGATGGGAAAACCTCACTTTATAACCATTCTGATTATAAGTTTTAGTTATGAAGTTAATACTAATTTACTAATTAATACTTACTTAACTAGTGACATTCTTGAAATAATGGAAGATTCTATATTCTTGCCAATCACATTGCCAGAGGGAAGGGTGCAGCTAATGTATGCTATCAATTGGAGGTAGATGGTACTTTAGTAGTTCTGTCTTGGGTATAGGTAAAACCTTGGAAAAACATAAACTTGAAGATACATGGAATAAACTGACAACACTGGAAAAATAATTCCTTGTCTTTGCAGTAGAGTTTCTTTCCTAGTGCCACCAGATGTCAGTGTAAACACAGGACCAGAGAAATACTACAGTGGATAAATGCCTTATGAACATTCTTTTTTGCTTCATAAAAGAGGTGGGGAAAAAGTTTTACATAAACTAGGTATACAATGGAAAAATTATTTTACTGTTGAATTGTATAGAAAAATGAAATGCATAATGGAGATTAGAGTACCTGTAGAACTCAAAAAAGCATAGGTACAGTTAAGAATTGATATTGAATTTAAATGTACTAATAGAATATATAGGCGATCTCTGAGACTCTCAGAAATTGCTAACCTGCAGCTATAACTGTAGGGGATGGACAGCCTGTGGTTAAACTGTTTACAGCCTCACTGGCCATGGCGTTTCTTAGAATTACTGTCAAAATCTGAGCCTTAAAATAAAAGAGTATATTTTCTAGCTTATGGATATAAAACTCACCTCAGTGTGATTTGCATTTGGTACAGTACTTAACTATAGTAATTCCCTGGTAAACATAGTCACATTAAGCATTTTCCCAAAGGAGCATTCAGTAGGATAATTGTATTATAAAAATGTACCCCTTTTAAAAAAATTTTTTGATGAATGCTATATTAAACAATGATCATTGTTTACTGTCTCTAGTTAGATTTAGTACTTGCATGTATGTATAGATCTGCCATATTTCTCCCAGATGAAAATGCCATTTTGAGTTCTTGCCTTCATGAAGTCTTCATGTGGGGCTTGTGACTGTACTCAATGTGTTGCATGCTACTTTTTTAGGTTCTGGAATTTTGCATTTCCTCTCCTTCTTTGAACACTCACCCCAAGACAAACGAACCACAACTAATGGCCTGATTCCCTGTTTCCAATGCCAGGCATGTCTTTTGGAGATAGGTGTGCCTAGTATTCTGGATTAAATTCCAATTCAGTTAAATTCTAAGCTCTAGACCAGTGTGCTAGACCAGCTGAATTTTGATTTTGGGCAAAAGTTTTGTGTGGGGTCAAAGGCTACTTTTAGTTTCTTGATTTTTTTTTTTTTCAAAAATGTTTTCATATTCAGGATATGTTTTCCCAGATTACTTCTTTTTGCTTTCTTCTTTTTCTAATTTAGGAAATGGCAAAACTTGTTTCTTTAAAAATATAAAATGTCTCCCTAGAAATTATTGCAGGAAATGATGTTCTCATGTTATTCTTGCTTTCTTAAACTTTTACACTTAAAGATTTCTTCAGTGCTATAATATGACCTTTTGTGGGAGGGGTGGTGTTCCTACCCTCAAAGCTTGTGTTTTTTCTCTCCTTCTGTCTCACGTGGAGTCTTACAGACAGCACCTCTTTGGTTTGAAGAGAGTAAAGTCTTTCTGCTATCTCTCTGTGATGCCAGACACTTTGAGCTCTGCCTTCCAAAGTGGGGTATTTTATTTCATCCTTATTGTTTATCTCTGGGTTCTGGTCTTTATTGGATGCCAGTTTAATACCCGATATTGTGATTCTACTTTCTTTTTCTATGTAGGAACCCACACTATTTTTTTAGGTTCTAGAATTACGCATTTTCTCTCTTTCTTTGAACACTAACCTCCAAGACATAGGAACAACTAATGGCCTGACTCCCTGTTTCCAGTGCCAGGCAGGTATCTTGGAGATAGGTATGCCTGTTATTCTGGATTAAATTCCAATTCAGTTAAATTCTAAGCTCTAGACTAGTGCTATCCAACAGAACTTGGAAATGTCCTATATCTGTGTTGTCCATTATGATAGTCACTAGCCCACATGTGGCTCTTTTTTTTTTTTTATTTCAGCATATTATGGGGGTACAGATGTTTAGGTTACGTATGTTGCCCTTGCCTCCCCTCCCCCCCCCAAACACATGTGGCTCTTGAACACTTGAAATTTGGCTAGTTTAATTGAGGAACTCAAATTTTAATTTTATTCAATTTTAATTAATTTAAATTTAAATTTAAAATGCCGTGTGTGGCTAGTGGCTTCTGTATTGGAGAGTGCAGTTCTAGATAGCAGCTAATGAGTACAGCTCTTCATACATCTTTAATTGAACAACAGTCTTTTTTCTTTTGAAACATTTGTCTCCTTTGCCCTAGCATGTGGTTCTAGGTGAGTACCACACAGAGAGGTGAGGCAGCAAAGAAACACCAGCATAGCCAACCAATTTTGCTTATCAGTAGGATGGTAGAAGTCTTAGCTGAGTTTCCCTCATTATCCTTCGTTGATTAGGTGGTTATCAGGCTTTCACACTATTAGGCTTAGTTCCTGATATCAAGGGCTTACCATTTAATTGAGGATATTATAATAACCAGAATTCAAGGTTGGCTATAATAAAAGCCATAAGAGGCACAAAGTGTTTGAAGGTTACTTCTGTGTAGTTACTGTTACTATTCTGCTCTAGATTCGTCTATTCCTTGTCTCTTCTCCCTTTCCCTGTTTCTTTAGGTTTTAAAGCATTTTCCAATTAATTTACAAAATGTGACTTTAATATGATTGAATAAGTAGGACAGTGTTCAGTTAGATTTTTATTCTGATGCGTTTTTAAAAATTCAGGATATACTATATGCACATTAGGAGTATTTTAAATACTCAAAGGGTTTTGGAAATTCTCATTTTGAACTTCCCTTTAGAATTTATGGCAGTTTTTTTTTTTCTTCTTCTTAAACTTCATGGACAATTTCAAACATACGCAAAAGCATAGAGAAAATGTGATAAATTGCCATGTACCTAACACTGAACTTCAATAGTTATTAACTCAGGGCCAGTCTTGTTTTAGTTATAACCCTACTCACTGTCCCCACCTCATTATTTTAAATGAAAATTCCATTCATTGAATAATTTAGAATGAAAATATTTGTGTACATATCTCAAAAGGATAAAGAAACTTAAAAAAATGCCATTATTATATCTAAAAATAATGATTTATTAATACTACCAAATATCTAGTTAGTGTTAAAATTTCCCTGATTATCATATATGTATATGTATATATTTCAATTTGTTGAAATCAAGATCCAAATACGGTCTTTGTAATGTAATTAATGGATCCGTCTCTTATGTCTCTTTTAATATAGTGCTTTATTGCTGAGCATGGTGGCTTATGCCTATAATCCTAGCACTTTGGAAGGCCAGGATGGAAGGATTGCTTGAGGCCAGGAGTTCAAGACTAGCCTGAGCAACATAGCAAGACCCTATCTCTACGAGAAATACAAAAATTAGCTGGGTGTGGTGGTATATGCCTGTAGTCCAAGCTACTCAGGAGGCTGAGACAGGAGCATTGCTTGAACCCAGGAGTTTAAGGTTGTAGTGAGCTAGGATGACTCCACTATACTCCAGCCTGGGCTATAGAGCGAGAGTCTGTCTCTAAAAAAAAATAAAGTGCTTTATCAATTCTTCCTTATGTAATGTTTATTACCTGTTTATATATTGATTCTAGAATAAAGTATCGGATAGATAAATGGCCCATAGATCTTTTAAGCATCTGCCAGGATTAATAATGGTGTCCTAAAAGAATGTAATTTGCAAGAGTTGAGTCAATTTCCTTTGTTCTCCAGATGCCATCTTGTGCACAGGTTATCATGGATGCTTATTTTTGCACGTTACTTGAAGATTCTGATTGGGAGACATGATGTTGTTACTGCTGATATAGTATACAACAATATAAGGAGACTCACAGTTCCATGCTGCTGAAACACCTGGTCCTGGTCATCATTTCCTTCTCCTACTCCTTTTTTGGTCCTTTCTTTTTCTTCAGAGTATTCTGTAGGATACTTTTCATATATATGGTCATTCTAGTATTATGTGGAAATTTGTTTTATTTCATAATATTCAGAAATGGCTTTTTTTTCCCTCAGAATCACTTGAATTGTAGAAATACCTTCTAAGTTTAAAAAAGTGTGTATTATATTATGTTATATTATTGAGGAAAAGAAAAGACAGGCTAGTGCCTAAACTGTATATAAATACACAGGCATGGTATACTTATTCAAGTTTAATAATGATATCCTTTAAGTTAACAGTAAACAATTCTCCAGCCTTACCATATGATTAAGTTGCTGAGGGATTTTTTTTTGCCATAAAACATACCATTAGGTTTCTAGGATATTCAGTTATGATTGACATTGAATGTAAACACATATGCTTAAGTTATAACTGTACATTCCAAATTTAGGTGAATAAAAGTTAATTTCTAATAGAGTATTCTGGGATTGGATCATGGAAAAGTATGGAAAATCTGACCACTGAGTGTAAGGGGATCTTTGTTTGGATTAGGAGGAATCAATTATACTTCTTTTTTTCCTTTTTTTTAGTGGTTGTCCTAGAGTTTGCAATATACATTTACAAGTAATCCAGATTTATTTTCAAATAATAGTATACCTTTTTGCAGGTAATGTGAGTTCCTTACAGTAACAAATTGATCCTAATTCTTTCTTCCCATCTCGTGTATCATTGCTGTTATTCATTTCATTTATATATAAGCATACATAATCAAATATATTTTTGCTATTATTATTTTGAACAAATTATCTGTTAGATCCATTAAGAATAAGAAAAATTTTTATTTTACCTTTATTTATTCCTTCTTCAGAGCTCTTCCTTTCTTTTTGAAGATCCAAGTTTCTGACCTACGTTATTGTCTGTCTCTGTAAAAAACTTATTTTAAGGTTTCTTACAGGGTGGGTCTCCTGCCAACAAATTCTCTTAATTTTTGTTTGTCTGAGAAAATATTTCTCTGTCACTTTTGAAGGGTGATTTCATAGGGTTCAGAAGTCTGGATTGGTGGTGGGTTTTTTCTTTCAGTCTCTTGTTACTTGTATGGTTTCTCAGAACTCAGATGTAATTCTTATATTTATTTCTCCATAAGTAAGCTGTTTTTTTCCTCTGGCTTCTTTTAGTTTGTTTTTAATTTTAGTTATTTATTTATGTATGTATGTATGTATGTATGTATGTATGTATGTCAGAGTCTTGCTCTGTTGCCCAGGCTAGAGTGCGGTGGTGTCAGCCAAGCTCACAGCAACCTCAAACTCCTAGGCTCAAGTGATCCTCCTGCCTCAGCCTCCCAAGTAGTTGGGACTGTAGGTGCCTACCACTGTACCTGGCAAATTTTTCTATTTTTAGTAGAGACAAGGTCTTGCTGTTGCTCAGGCTGGTCTAGAACTCCTAAGCTCAAGTGATCCTCCCACCTCGGCCTCCCAGAGTGCTAGAATTACAGTCTTGTGAGCCACCGCTCCCAACCTGTTTTCGTTTTCTTTTTTATTTTCTGTAGTTTGAAAATGATATGCCTAGGTACAGTACAGTGTTTTTGTGGTTTTTTTTTTTGCATTTGCTTGGTGTTCTCTGAGCTTCTTGGATCTGTGGTTTGGTGTCTGACGTTAATTTAGTTTGGGGAAATTCTCAGTCATTCAAATTGTGTTTTTTGCCTTTTTGTAAGTTTTAGTTTTTTGCCTTGTAATTTTTTCTTAATAGCTGAACATGTTGTACCAGGTAAATGGAACTGCTGTAAACAGGCCTTTATTAATGTGGTGGTGAAGTGTTGGGGAGGGGACACATTCTACAGTGCTGTGATCAGGTCTAGTTTCCCAAGCCTATGCCCCTGGACAGTGAACTTCACAAGTTTTTCCTCAGTCTCCCTCCACCCCTCTATATGGGACCAGATGAGTAGAGTGGGATGGAATTGGGTTTTTCTTTCCCTTCATGCTGAAGGTACGTCCTCAGTCTTTCAAATGCATGTTTTGGCTTGTGATTATCTTTCAAATTTTTTTTTAGAGCTATTTTTGTGAAACCATGGATAAGTAAAAAATTCATGTTTGAGAAGTTCTGATGATTTTAATCTTGAAAATGAATCACATGGGAAATCTGAGACCAAGGTGGATAATGATGAGCTGAAAGCTGTAGTGGAAGCGAATCCAACTCAACCTACCTGTGAATTAGCAGGAAGGTTTGGTGTTACTATTCCAACAATATTGGACCGTTTGAAGCAAATCGGCAAGGTAAAGAAGGTGGATAGAAGGGTTCTGCATGAATTAAACTAGCATCAGAAGGGAAGTGGTCTCGAAGCTTGCCTTTCTTTGCTGTCATGACATAAAGGCAAACCATTTCTACACTGTATTGTTATGTGCAATGAAAAATGGATTCTTTTTGACAATTGCAAGTGTTCAGCACAAGGGTTGGATAAAGATGAAGTGCTGAAACACAGTCTAAAACCGAATATTCTTCAAGAAAAGCTAATGGTGTCTGTTTGGTGGTCCAGCGCTGGTATTATCCACTACAGCTTCATGCAACCTGGTCAGTCAATTACAGTGAATGTCTGTTGCAACCAATGGATGAAATGATGAGGATGTTGTGATTAAACAGCCAAGATTGGTCAATAGAGACAGGCCAATCCTCTTGCAAGACAGTGGTCGACCATATGTCATACAAACAATGCTGTTCAAACTACAGAGGCTGGACTTGGAAATCCATTATCCACTGTATTCACCAGATTTTGCACAAATTGACTACCACTTCTTCCAGGCTTTTGGACCACTTCTTGCAAGGAAAAATATTTTCAACAAGCTGTGGAAAATGCCTTTCGCAATTTCATTGCTACTCACTCTCCAGGCTTCTTTGCTGCTGGCATAAACAAGCTACCGTTAAGGTGACAAAACTGTGTTGATAGTTTAGGCACATACTTTCATTAATTGTATTGCCTCTTGTTTGAGATACAGTAAACTACACTTTTGATTCAAAATGGGATATTTCATATTTAATGACCTAATAGTTTCTCCTGAGAGCGAGCCTTGTTAAGAAGAATAAAGTTAAAGTGCTCTGGCATATTTCAAAATAGCTTCTTTTCCCCTCACCCTGTCAGAAGCATGACAGGATTTTTCTTTATTTACTGTGAGAACCTGTTTGAGCTCCTGGAGGTAAAACTCACAAAAGTGTGTGGCCCCCTTTTGACTGGTGCCCCCTGGAGTTTTTCACTCTCAGACTTGTCTACCTGAGCTTTTAGCAATTCATCAATTGCAGTTCAGGTTTTCCTACTCTAGTGCTGGTTCCCTGGTGGTTTCTGTTTGTATTAGTAAGTCTCTGCTTTGGTAAACTGTAACTTCCTGTATTCACCTGCCTGTCTCTCCATTTTTGAGGGCAACGGTTTGCCCTGTGTCTTGAATCTTAGGGATTCAAGAAGAGTTTTTTGTTTTCTAGTCTGTTCAGCGTTTTACTCTTTAGGATGAAGTGGCGACTTCAAAAGTTCTTATATGCAGAACCAGAAACTGGAAGTTTCCTTTGTATTTTTTTTTTTTGTTGTTGTTGTATGGTTCGGAAGTTGTCAGGATCAATATGGAGTCACTAATGTTAAGAAAAGGGCAAAACAAAAACAAAACCCTGACAAATAGAGCTGAGGGAGCCCATGAAGAGAGGGTTCTCATACTTGTATGCCTGATAACAAAAATTATCACAAAAGACTGCAAATACCACATCTTGCACAAAGGCCATTACAACTTTACACAGAAAATACTTCTCCAAGGACATCTGCCCAGTAACTGCCTGTCTAACCTGGGATTGGCATCACCCTTGTTAGTATTATACCTTTGTAGCCAAGGATAATTATTTCAAAACAATTATGTAATATTCCTCATTTTTTCCTTTAAAAAACCTTTGTCTTCCGTTTACCTCCTTGAAGATGCACATAGTTTACTGTGGCATGCATATTCCCATTAAATATTTCCAAATGAATATTTTTTTCTTTTAGAGAGCCTCTCTATTTATTTAGGGTTGACAGTTGTTACTGAAAGTTCACCACTTGTCCCTGAGGCCACATCAGACGAACAAGGACAAGTAGTTTGTGGAGAAGGAAAGAAGTTTATCAATTTGCTGGCAAATGAGGCTGGCAGACTCCTATCTCAAAGTACCAGTGTCCGCCTTCTGAGCAGAAGTACAGAGCTTTTAAAGGTTCTTATCAATCCCATCTTGAGCTAAGACAATCTTGTGACCTCCAGTTAATCCCATCTTCGGCTATCACGATTTTGGGATCTTGTGACCTCCACCCAGATTAATCCCATCTCCTGTGGCACAAAGAACAAAGGACATTCCCTTGCCCCTCTCAACCACTGGCCTGAGGCAAGGATGCATGTCCGAGTTCTCCAAAAGGAGTGGGGGATGTTTTAAAGAGACATAAAACATTTTCGCCATTTTTTCAAGCCATTTCTTCTGTTACGTATTCTCCCCTATCAATATTACCCTTCCATATTTATGGGAGGATGTGTAACTGTTCATTTCCTCTGTAATAGGAGGACCTACTTCAGATAGGCTAATCAGAGAAAACTCTCAGTTGCGTATTCTGAAAGCCTCAAAAGAACCATTGAAAGTGGGGAGAGGCTCACAGGATGAGGCTGGAGAAAAAGCTGTTTCCCTGAGAGTAGGTCCACCTGAAAATTCCTTATACATTTGGAATAAAATTCAGACTCCTTACCAAGGCCTACAAAATTTGACTCCTTCCCACCTTTGTGGCCTTATTTCTTCTCCCTGATTATACCAGCCACACTAGCTATTAATATCTTGCTATTCCTCAAACATACCGAGCTCTTTCCCACCTTGCTGACTTTACACCTTATGTTTCCTCTGTTTGGAATACTCTTTCTTTCCCCATTTGCATGGGTTACTGCTGCTTAGCTTTACTTTCTCTGTTCAGATGTCTGTGTTTCAGAGAGACTTTCTTTTTCCCCTTTTCTAAAGTAGCACCACCATCCCCAGTCGCTGTCTATTACTTTACCTTGTTCCTTTCTCAGTATGTCTATCAGAAGTTATTTTAATTATATACGTGCTTGTATATTATCTGTCTTTCTCACTAGACTGGAAGCTCCACAAAGGCAAAAACTTTGTAGTTCTAGTTGACTGCTATAACTCTTGTGTCTAGAATGGCACTGCTGAATGATTAAATTAATTTATTTTTGCAGACTCTTGTAGGACATAGTAAAATATTAGATTTTCCCAAGTGCAAATAAGAGCTCTGAAAAATTTTAGACTACTGTTATACCTGTTAAGTTGATTATGGTGGTTTGTGCTTTGCAGACGCCTTTTATAATAATTTAATTTAAATTCTTCCATTGACCTGTCAGGTATGTTTATATAGTCATCCTTAATTTATATAGAATGTGAAGTCATCAAAACTATAGTGACTTCATCCAAGGCATTGTAAACCACTGGTTTTTTGGGGTAAGTCAGTGTGTTTTTTTTGTTTTATGTTGTTTTTAAAATCAAATTTTGGAAAATTTTAGCTATTATTTCTTCAAATATATTTTTCTGCCCCATTGTCATTTTCTTCTCCTTTAGGACTGCACTTACATGTATATTTGACTATTTGATATTGTCCCACAGGTCCCTGATGTGCTTTTGATTTTCCTTCAGTCTCTTTTTCCTCTTGTTTCTTTAGATTGGCTGATTTATATTGATGTCTTCAAGTTCACTGACTCTTATACCATCTCCATTCTGCTTTTAAGCCCATCCATTTCTTTTTTTTTTCAGTGTTCATATCTTTCAGCTCTAGAATTTCCCTTTGCTTCTTTTTTAATAGTTTTATTTCTCTGCTGAGATTCCCTTTGCCTATCTTTATACCATAGACATTAAAAGTAAAATCTTTGAACATATTTTCTTAAAATTTTAAAGCATATTTATAATGATTACTTTACTTAATATGTTAAATCCAATATCTGGGCCATCTTGGGGTCAGTTTCTATTGATTTCTTTTTGACTAATATACTGGACATTGTGGATAATATGTTATAGAGACTTGTATTCTGTTATCTTCCTCTGAGAAATTTTTTTTTTTTTTTTGGTAAATAACCAGGCTATTTACTGGTTTGTCACCTTGAACTTGTTTGGGTTTGATTTTATGCTTTAAGAGAGATCTGTGGAGAGCTTGAGATGTTTTCCAGGCCCGTCTAACTTGACAGGACTCAACTCCCAACCTCTGCCTCCCTTTCTGATCTTGTCAGGGCTTATTTTAAGTTCAGTTAGAGCAGATCTAAAATAGGCCTTATTCTCAGATACAGTCCTTACTCCTATAGCTCTACCTTTCAGTATCTCAGCTGGATGCCCAGGGTATTAACAAGGTCTTATGTGGTCTTACCACTCTGAGTCAGCCAGAACTCTTAGAAGTTGCATTGCCCCTCAGTACTGTTTGACCTTTAATTATTTCTGTTCCATTCTTAACCCTCTAGCAGTTGTTCTCTGGTAAGCTTAGTCTTGCCCTGTACGTGTGCAACCCAGATTTCAACCAAGGACTCTTGGGGGACTTCTGCACTGGGTCCTCTCCTCTGCACAGTTCTTTCTTCTCTGGGACCTTACCCTGCAGATATCAATGATTTAAACCTCATCTCTGCCTCCTCAGCTTAGTGAACTGCTGCTGCACTCTGCTTGGACTTTAGCTCATTTCCTCTGCTTGTAGTAGTCTTCCCCAACCTTCCCCTTGCTCTGCTTGGACTTTTTTTTTTAATTAATTAATTTTTTTCTCCCTACAAGTATGGTTTGAACAGAAGTTTAGTAATTAATATATATGAACAATTCTACATGTTATGTAGCCTTTTTACTCTTGGTGAACATTTGCAGTTATGAATAATTCTGCTGTGGGAATTTCTTGTTCATTTCTTCTTTCTTTTTGTTTTCTTTTTCCTTTTTTTTTTTTTTGCCTTGATCTTCTAGTCTGCTTTATTTATGTATGTATGTATGTATGTATGTATGTATGTATGTAGAGATAGGGTCTTACTGGCCTCAAGCAATCCTCCCACCTCTGCCTCCCAAAGTGCTAGGATTACAGGCCCAAGCTACCGTGCTTGGCCCCCTGTTCATTTCTTTTGGTGGATATATGTATGTTTTTCTGCTGAGTTTATACCTAGAAGTGGAATTGCTTCATCATAAAGTGTGTGTATGTTCAGCATTAGAGATACTACCGAACAGTTTTAAGGTGGCTTTTACTTTACACCACCATAACCAAGATACTGTTTCCCCCTCCCTGCCAGATATTTGGTATTCTCTCCATTTTTCATTTTAGATATTTTGGTAAATGTTGTTATGGTTTCTCATTGAGGTTTTAATTTGCGTTTCCCTACTGGGAATAAAGGGAATTTGAGCACATTTTCATATATTTTATTAGCCATTTGGATATCTTTTTTGAAGTACTTGCACAAATTTCCCTATGTTTTTACATTAGTTTGTCTTTTTACTGATTTAAGCAGTTCTTAATTTTAACACAGTCCGATTTATCACTGTTTTCCTTTATGTTTATTACTTTTAATATAATGACTAAAAATTCTTTTTTTACCCCAAGATCAGGTTATGGATTTTCCCTTCTGTTTTCTTTTAGAAGCTTTGTTCTTCATATTTAGGTCCCAGCCCATCTGGAATTGAGTATTGTGTATTGTGTGGGCCAGAGGTCAAGATTTATTTTTTCCTATATGTATATTCAGTTGACTCAACCCTGTTGTCACCTTTGTCATAAAAGTGACTGTTGGCAGGAGAGTTGGTGTGTGTTTTTGGAGTTTCAATTCTGTTTTATTGGTCTCTTTCTCTAGCCTATATCAATGTCATGCTATCTTAATTTCTGTAGCTTCATTAGTTTTGATATCTGATAGTATCAGACTTCTGGCTTTATTCTTTTTCTACATGACTGTTCTGGCTTTATTTGGCCCCTTGCATTCCCATGTATATGAATCAGTTTTGGGTGGTTTTTTTCCCCCAAGTATAAAAACAATACCCACAACAACTTTGGGTATTTTAATTGGGCTCTCATTGAATCTTTAGATTGTTTTGGGGAGAATTGATATTTTTATAATAGTGAATCTTTACATTCATGGATATGGTATATCCTTCTACTTTTTTTAAAAAGATCTTGATTTTTCCCAGTAGTATTTTGTAGTTTTCAGTATAGAGATCTTGTGCATATTTTATTAGATTTGTCCCTCCAGTTCCATTTTAAGCATGTTAATTTTAAGGGGCTGATAGAATATTGGTATGGAAATATTTGGCAGATATTTAGAAATTTGGTTCTGGACCATGAGGGAAAGATTAGGCGAGGAAGAATCATTCACCTAGAGATGAAAATTGAAGTTTCAGAATTTAGCAAATTCACTGATAGAGAATGTATTAATACAAAGTAAAGGAATAAAAAAATAAGGGTTGAAGACAGACTTTTGGTGAATCACCACATTTTTGGAATAGTATGAGAGAGAAAAGTAAACCAAAGAGAGAGAATGAGTTATTAGAGAAAGTTGTAAAACTACAACAGTACCATTGACACTGAGGAAAGTTAATAGCCGAGAAATATGGAGAATTTTAATGTCAGAGGCAGTAGGAACTGAATAGGGGGGTGAAGGCTGAGAAGATGCCATTGAATTTGATGATGATTGTCAAGGGAGTAGCTTCAGATGACTATGGCAGTGGAATTTGCATGAGTGATTGTGAGGTCCATGGGGGCAGGAATTTTTGACTGTCATTCACTTCTGTATCTCTAGTACCTAGAATGTTGCCGGATACCTTATAGATACTCAGTAAATATTTATTGAATGAATGAATGCATGATTTGTGGAAAAATGGAACGATCGAATGTAGACTCAAGAAAAGTAGTCTTTGGGAAAGTTTAGTGGTAAAAAAGAAAGGGAGAGAAAATAGCATATTGATAGCAGGAGTCAGGAAGATTTGTTTGCTTGTTTGTTTTATTTTTAGGGAAAGGAAAACCTAAACCAGTTTGCAGGTTGCACAGTAAAGCCCAATAGAGAAGGGAGGATCAGAGAAATTGGAGAGTAGACAATATAAGGAGCAAACTCAGGAGTGGAGAAGGTATGGAATTGGCAGGTAGAACACAGGTGAAACTCCTAAAAGGAGGAAGTCTGCTTCTTCTTGTGAGATAAGAAAAAAAGAATAAGTAAATCAAGTTTCTCCATGGAATACAATGTAAAATGCTATCGTGTAGTTCATTCCTGTCAAGTTAATATCGATTCAGTTGGGAAGGGTTAATTTGCTTTTGCTGACATGTTTATCATTTCTGTCTACATCTAGATAACACTAGAAGTAGAAGCACTATCTTGAACTTTGGCATCCTTCTCTGTCCTTCTCTCCTCATCTATGTTCCCACTATTCTCATAGAATACAAAAGTATTCAATGTTTATAGATACTTGAGTGGTTAACTCTGTTTCTGGAAAAGATTGCAGAGTCTATTTTAGATGCTTGGTGGTTTCTAAACATGCTCTTATACTTGGTTTTCACAGTAGGATTGAGAAAGTATCTGTAGAAGATATTTTTAAATAATTAGCACAAGCTGTGAAAATACTACTTGCTCATGTGTAAAGTTTCACTTTTGCCATTGGGAAATTTCAGTAGAGATGTAGAAATCAGATATCTTAACGTATTTATGATATTAAGAGTGAAAACAATTTCTCTATCTTTTATACTAGTGGTCCCCAACCTTTTTGGCACCAGGGACTGGTTTCATGGAAGACAGTTTTTAGACATAGGGTAGGAGGCTGGGGGAGATTGCTCAGGTGGTAATGCTGCACGAATTGGGGAGTGGCTGTAAATACAGACAAAGCTCACCTCCTGCTGTGTGGCCCAGTTCTTAAGTTTTGTGGAAGACAATTTTTGCACCATGGATGGGGGATGTTTGTGTGGGAGTACAGAGCTCAGGTGGTGATGTGTGGCCTGTTGATGCCTGACCGATACCGGGCTGCGGCCCAGGGGTTGGGGAGTGTAGTTTTATTTTTATTTTTTTTTTTTTGAGACAGAGTCTCACTCTCTTGCCTGGGGTGAGTGCCGTGGCGTCAGCCCAGCTCACAGCAACCTCAAACTCCTGGGCTCGAGCAATCCCACTGTCTCAGCCTCCCGAGCAGCTGGGACCACAGGCATGCGCCACCATGCCCGGCTGATTTTTTTCTCTATGTATATTTTTACCTGTCCAATTAATTTTCTTTCTATTTTTGGTAGAGATGGGGTCTCGCTCTTGCTCAGGCTGGTCTCGAACTCCTGAGCTCAGAACGATCCGCCCACCTCGGCCTCCCAGAGTGCTAGGATTACAGGCGTGAGCCACCGCGCCCGGCCTGGGAGTGTAGTTTTAGACTGTACTGAATAATCAAAACAAATTTTTTTGACTTTCAGTTTTATAAGGTCAGCCTAACTGGTGGAAAATAAACTTATTTTCACTCTGTTTAATATATCACCACTGACAACCTGCTAATCTTCAACTCAGGGTCTTGCTATAGAGTGATTTTTGCCAGCAGTCAACTGCTAATGATGCATGAATTGGATACAAAACAGATTTTCTTCCTTTTCTATCATGACCTCCACCCAAAATTAGATTGACTTTGGATTTATTATAGAAAAATAATTGAGCTTGAGAAACTGTTGTTCTTTCCTTGGTAAAATGTTCTTGAATATTATCTTAGAAATAAGTTATGTTAAATTTCTACCTCAGCGGTACCATTACAGTCATTGGTTATGTTTCTGAAACCTTTCAGGGTGTGAGACTTTTTGATTAAAGAACTTCTGAGAGTCCTTATGGGAGAAGTAAGCTTTGGTATAAATTTAATATACAAGACTAGTAGAATATCAATAGCATGTTACTCAATTTCAATAAAAATAAGCATATTTATCATTTCTTATTTTATACTTTTAGGGATTTTTATATTCCCCATTATTTCATCTATATTAGCATTTTTCAAGTGTGACCCATCATCCAAATGTTTAGTGCCTTTCTGATTTTGTGACTGAGAGTTGTTGATTCCCACTTCCTACCTCCTACTATGGAGGAGATACAGAATAACTGTATGCTCGAAATGGAAAAAAAAAACGTCTTATTTGTTTTTTAAATCTCCTTTCCTGTATCCAAGCACATGAAGCCAGACCTTCTTCTACACATCTCAACTGCCTTCCTTACAGATGCTACTATTTCTCCAAACTTAACAATTTAAAGAAGTTACTCAGTAGTCTTACACCTACAACATTGACAGCATACCTTACTTGCTGCTTGTGTGTGTGTGTGTGTGTGTGTGTGTGTGTGTACTTAATTTATGTAGCACTATAGTAGTAGTTCTGTTCTGGCATTCTGTTTTTCATTAACTCTGTGCTTATACTCCTCCAGAATTACTGCCACCTTCATAGCAAAGTTTTGTGGTAGATACATCCTGAAAATTTAGTCTCACTTATTTTTATCTCAACTTAATAACATGTTCTCTAGATACATTGCACCTATACTTGTCTTCACTAGGTAGGATTTATAAACTGTTAAATGTACAAGGTATTAGACTAAGCATGTCTTGTCCTAATGTTAAATTTCATATGTAAAGGAAAGTGGAATAATTTGGTGAAATTATAATATTAAAAGGGAACACATGATTTTTAGGTATCTATAGGCATACAAACTATTACTTCAGAGGATCTGCTTTATTTGACTGATTGATTGAGACAGAGTCTTGCTCTGTTGCCTAGGCTATAGTACAGTAGTGTCATGATAGCTCATTGCAATCTCAAACTCCTGGGCTCAGGCAATCCTCCTGCTTGACTGTAGCTGTGACTACAAGTGTGCACCACCATGCCTGGCTAATTTTTTCTATGTTTTTGTAGAGATGAGGTCTTACTACATTGCTCAGGCTGGTCTCAAACTCCTGGACTCAAGTAGTCCTCCTGCCTGGGCCTCCCAGAGTGCTGGGATTACAGCCATGAGCCACTGAGCCCTGCCCAGAGGAGCTACTTGAGCAGCAACTTGGAAGTCATTAGTTTCAGTTGCTGTACTTAAGTAATATGCATTTCTTTAATAACACTCTTTGGTTTATCTGGAGTCCCCTTTTAGTTCAAAAGCAAGGTTTACTGTGTTTTCATTGGTGGTTATAAGAACATTCTTAAACAATGAGTATTGTTTATAATGATAAAAAGTATGTAAGATGCAGAATTTGCTCTTTCACTTTGTCAGTGACTCTTGTTATTTGTGATCAAATAGTAATGATAACAAACCTTTCAATCCTTTTGAGATTGTTTTTCCACACTGGAACTATTTATTCTTTTTTTTTCTTTTTTTCTCTCTTCGTCACTCACCCACTTACTTACTCTGGAACTATTTATTCTGAACTGTCCACCTTATCACCTACCATTTCGTTTTTAACAAACTAGAACCATACTGTCTCCATCATAAGAGAATAAATGTTTGCTTCTTGCTTCCAACTCCTGTTTGCCCTTTTTTGGGGGGGCGAGAGATAGGGTCTCACTCTGTTGTTCCAGGCTAGAGTACAGTGGCATCATCATAGTTCACTGCAACCTCAAACTTGTGGGTTCAAGTGGTCCTCCTGCCTCAGCTGCCTGAGTAGCTGGGACTACAGGTGCATGCACCATGCCCATCTAATTTTTAAATTTTCTGTAGAGACAGAGTCTCTCTATGTTGCTCAGGTTGGTCTTGAACTCCTGGCCTCAAGCAATCCTCCTACCTCAGCCTCCTGAAGTTGCTAGGATTACAGCCTTGAGCCACTGCGCCTAGCCTCTTCTGTGTCTTTTAACATACTATTGAAAATACTTTTGTGTGTGCACAGAAAGGATTAGGTATATTTTAATATGTTTGTGCTAAGACAGTTGTGATAAATGTTTAGGGGTGATCACAGCATTTTGAGTTCTGAGGTGAATAAGTGAAGAGAACATCACTAAAGCGTCCAGTCCTACAAACATGTCTTTTTGCTAACAATAATTTTTCTGACTGCTGTATTGCAGCTGTTGAAAATGCACAGATAGATGTGTTAAGGCTGCTGCTTCGACATGGAGCAAATGTTAATGGATCCCATTCTATGTGTGGCTGGAACTCCTTGCACCAGGCTTCTTTTCAGGTAACCTCTGAATTTATTATTCATTTCCATGTAAATTGTGTGTTTTACCCTTTTAAAATGACAGTTCTGTACAGTTTTTGCTTCCTACTTGCCTGTGATTTATGATGGTTAGTGCAGTACAGAAAAGGCAGTCTAAATGCTAATGATCATTCTGAGTAAGCCGACCGCTGTAGTAGTTACAGCAGCTTTGGGCTATAGGGATTATCTAAATTTTTCAAATGTTCATAGCATAGTTAAGAAACCATCAGAATATTTGGGATATAAGTTGATAAAGAGCAATGGCTTATTTTATTTATAAAAGTGTGCTTGGAACTTCCGGTAGTTCCTTAGTGCTTGGATTAACAAGCTAATTTTGCAGGATTTTATAAGGATTATAATTCTTAGAGATCATTGTTTCCTGTTTACATTTAATGGGCTAGCTAGAGGTATAGGATAATCTGATTGGCCAGTTCTTTCCCAATCAATATGACAATACACTGTTTTGTTTTGTTTTTTCTTTTTTACAGTGTCGTTTAGTGAGGGGATAAAAAAGAAAAAAACAAAATAATAAGAAAAAAGATACCTTCTATTTTCTTTGTTTTCTCATATTTAAAATATGAATCTGTGCTTTAGGAAAACGCTGAGATGATAAAATTGCTTCTTAAAAAAGGAGCAAACCGGGAATGCCAGGATGACTTTGGAATCACACCTTTATTTGTGGCTGCTCAGTATGGCAAGCTAGAAAGCTTGAGCATACTTATTTCATCGGGTAAGATTAATCCATTAGCCTTTGCATTGTTAAGATCATGAGCTTTAAACTTTGTATCTTCGTGGGAAGAATAATTCTTGACTCAAGTATAAATCAGGTTGTGAAATTTATGGTTTTATATAGTGGTAAATAAGAGTTAATACAAGTTGATATAGAAACCTGGTTATTAACTGTCTATTACTAACAAAGCAATGCACAGCTACTAATTTGTCTGAGTAGGAACATAATGATCTATCATTAAGGCAGGTTTATTGGCAAGTTGAATTATGGGGCTGTCCTTATAGGGACCTGAGCAGTTCCAACTTTCTAGGATACAAGACTAGTTTAGGCTTAATTAATTTATTAGATGGTTATTTTGCATATTAAACCTTTCAGTTTTCTATTTTGTTAATTGTGTGATTATTTAAATGGGTTTATTTCAAAGCCTATTTACACTTTATTATGTTAATAGCAGCATAAACCAGCTAAAGGTTCCTCTGTGACAACCATTACACATTCAGCACTCCCAGAGAAGAGGTTGTTGAGGTGACATTCCTACTTTGTGTGACATTTTTGTTACCAGAAATGTTTATTATGCAGAGGCTTTTAAAATCCTCCAAACCCAAGTGAAGCATGAATCGTCAAGAGAAGGAAAACACCACCAGATTTGCTGCCAGGCATTTTTTTAAATACCTAGGCTTTTTATAAACTGCCTCCAAATATACAATACAAAGTTTATTTAGATAGTAAGGCGCATATTTTTTTATTTCTACTTTCTCCTTATAAACCTTCAAACATGTTGAAGAAGGAAGTAAAAGAAATAATTCATTATGTGCCAATTTTAAGTGTCTATTATAAATAATGAATCTGTCAATCTTAATAGTTGAGAGGAATCTCCAAGATCATTTATTCAAACATGTAGTTTTTACATTAAGAATTCCAGCCCTATGTATTTAACTACTTTGTCAAAGATACAGAAACTATTTCCTAACAGAGTCAAGGCTTGGACCCAGGCCTTCTGACTTCTGACTTTCCTCCTTCTACTACATCATACCTTCCTGAGGACTGTCCTAATTCATTTTCTGACTTCCAGCCCTGTAAGTTCCAATTATTAGTGTTTAATCAATATTTGCAACAAAATAGGTTAAACTGCTCTTTAATGGCTCTCTCCTTATGGTGAGTTTGTTTTCCTGTCACCTGGGGCTTTAAGCACCTGTTTTGTTTTGCTTTGTTCTCCCCGTCTTCTCCGAATTGTTATGAATAGCAAGTCGAAAAGGTATGGTTATATTGTAACTATATACGTTTCCGACTCCATAAAATGATATTCCTTTCAGTGAATCGCCTCTCATTTTTCCATCTTTCCCACTTGTAGTCTTACAGGGACTGGTTCCTTATTCTTTCTGATTCTTTGAAATTGTCACTCTAATGTATTGATTTAAAAAGAAAGTTAAGAAAGTTTCTTTCTTGACTTAGTCTTTTCTCAGTTATGGTGTTTACTTCTTTCTAAAGCTGATAGCAGGTGAAGCATCCACCTCATGTAAGTCAAGGTTCTAGCTGTCTAGGATTTCGAATTTCTGAAGGTTCCCTAGACTCTTTAACTTACCATTTGTATTTTGTATAGTTTTTACTCATCTCAGGGCTTTAGCTTATTCAAGGTGCATTTATGGAATAAATAAAAGATACTCTCTTCCCCCTTGATGATGATTTTCCACTGAGATACATTCCAGAAATTTAAAAATTCTCATAGTCATGTAATGACCATGCTTAGCACATTTAATACATTATTTGCCAACAAGAAAAGTTTGAGGATGTCTCCTATTTTCAAGACCTTCATAAAAATTGAATTCAGCATTTTCAAATCCTTTATATACTGGTATCTAGATAACTTGATTAGATTTATGATTTTCCAAATCTCAGAGACCCTTTTCCTTTTATTGTAGGCTTTATTTATCATACAGTGGTCATGAAGAAAGAGATGTAAGAAAGAGCACAGTCAATACTATTTTTAAGGCATAGCTCCTAAGTATGTCATATCTATTGGTAATATTTTTCAAAAATCTTAGCCTGAATCAATTAGTGGCATCTGCAAAGTCTTACGATTTAGGTTTTCTTTTTTGGTAATTATTAGAAATGTTATCCATGTTTGATGGTTTGCATTTTTCACTTTTAAATGTTTACTTAGTTGGACCTACAGAGTGCTTATTGGAGGAGGGATTGTAAATGAAATGAATCCTTCATTGAATGAAATTTTTGTTTTAACTTAAAAATGAATTCTCAAATATGAATCACTTGTTGCTGACATAAAAGCAAAAACAATTTAATGATTACCAAGAAGTAAGCAAAATAAGTACATTTATACAACAACATCTAATGAGGGGGGAAAGCTATTGTACTATGAAACCCTTTTATGGCAGTTGCTTTGAAATTTATGTTGATTATCACTTTTTTTTTTTACATAAATGAGAATTATCTGTTATATGCCTTATTTTGTGTTAGGTGCAAATGTCAATTGTCAAGCCTTGGACAAAGCTACTCCCTTGTTTATTGCCGCTCAAGAGGGTCACACAAAATGTGTGGAGCTTTTGCTGTCCAGTGGGGCAGATCCTGATCTTTACTGTAATGAAGACAATTGGCAGTTACCTATTCATGCAGCTGCACAAATGGGCCATACAAAGTAAGTGTTCAAAACAGAAAATAAAAATGATCTCATAATTAAAAGCTAATAAAGAATAAATCTAGGCTAGACCCTTTACGTCCAGGCAGAATCCTTGGTATTACCTTCCCTATCAGTCTGCTGGGTGACTAGATTTATCCCTGAACTGTCCCCCATGCTATCCTCAGCTCCTCTTAGTCCTGTGTGTTCATCGTGTAAGGCACAGTCGCTAGAGACCGGGTAGCCTCAGGGGCTTTCTCAGGGTGTTGTGTCTTCTGGTTGATTTCTCCAGTTATGGCCATATCCTGCCCCTCCTCCCTAGTTTCATCTCAGGCATCTTCAGCTTACAGTTTAATGGCCTTACTTACTTATCCACATGACCTCCTTGACCCCAGAAAGCTTTTGAGTTTGTGATGCCTGTTGGAGTGGAGTCTTTCTTTTGTCTGTGCTACATAGTTCTACCCATCTTAAACCTTTGGTTGGGCTTCTCTTTATCTAATCTCATATCCAACCCGGTACTTTTCCCTGCTTCTGTTACTCTTCTTTCTTAGCCAAGAGTTTTTATGAAATTATTGGTATTTTTTGGAGACTGAGTAAGTTAGGGGTTCCGGGAATCTTAGATGCTAATAACTTGGTTATACGTGTGAGAATATGGCTGCCTATCATAAATTGGCACTCAACAAGTTTTAAAAATATATGTTTAAAATCTTTAGAGTCATAATTTTACAATAATACTTTTTATTGCTATTGTTAGTATTATTTATTTTAAAAAGTAATAATAGGGCCAGGCATAGTGGCTCCCGCCTATAATCCTAGCACTCTGGGAGGCTGAGGCAGGTAGATTGTTTGAGTTTAGGAGTTCGAGACCAGCCTGAGCAAGAGCAAGACCCCGTCTCTACTAAAAATAGAAAAATTAGCCAGGCATCGTGGCGCATGCCTGTAGTTCCAGCTACTTGGGAAGTGGAGGCAGGAGGATTGCTTGAGCCCAGGAGTTTGAGGTTGCAGTGAGCTGTGATGATGCCACTGCATTGCACCTGGGGTGACAGAGCAAGACCCTGTCTCAAAAAAAATAAAAAAAGTAATAATAGTAAAATGGTCATTATTTATTATGTTTTCATAATAGAAAAACATTCTGCAATTTGGCCATTATGCCACTTGGTGGCATGATATTTTACTGTTTCCTTTAAAGGTATTTTAAGAATGTTTATGCCTTATGGGAGAAAGAGTGTAAGTTTTCCAACTCATTTGAAATAATTAAACACTTTTATTAAATTTAAGAGACATTAAACAGAGTATTTTAACGAAGTACTTAGATTTTTAAGTTTAATATTTTTCCCAATTGTTGATCATTTATTTAAACATAAATATTAGATACAGTTATAGTCTATATTTAAATTAAGTCTGCTTTAAATAGTACCAAAGCCCTCTTGAGAATTTGTCTTTACTTGTTCTCAATTTTCAGAATTCTGTTTGTCACTGATGTTTTCCTCTGTAGTCTGCTCAAAGGCAACCTCTTCTGTGACTATAAATTCTTCTTAATTGTAACTTAGGCCTACCTTACCTAAGGAAAAATAGCAAAGGGAAATATAATATTATAAAGATACTCTGGAGTAGCCATGTATGTCTTTTCCCAGAAAGAAGGGAATTTCATGGTTTTATCCCTACAATTTTATTTGTACTTTTAGAAACGCGAAATAGTCCTTTCTCCAGCTCACTGCTAAAGGTAAGTTTACAAATAATCTAAAAACTTTTGTTTTAATGATTTTCTTTAGAACTTTCTCTGCCTAGCAACCAGCTTCTTTGTAAATTTGCCTCAGTATTTAATGAGCTCATATTGTTTTAAGATAATAGAATATTTTAACAGAAATTCTAATTTCTTTCTGATGAAAATACTATTTTTCATTTCATGTCAGTCATCATCTTTAAAAATTTTTTTCTAATTGGAAAAGTAAAACTAGTTGGTACTTTAAGAAGGAAAATAGTTTATTTTTTTGATATGAGTTTGTATTTAGTATAATGAAGTTTTAAATAATTTATTAGATCCTAAACTAACATAAAATTTGAATTTGGAAGAGTAAGGGGTGGTAGTGGTGGTAAGGTAAATAATTAATGAAAAAATCGAAATGAAAAACACATTACCTATTTTACTTTTGGGAACATTATTTAATTCTGCTTCAGATGTATTTAAGGACCTTTGTATTAAGCAATAATAAGTGTAAATTTTAGAATAACTGTAGCATGTAGTAATTTAATGGAGGCAGAAAGTATACTGAAGACAGAAAGTCTTTAAATCAATCAGTTGGTGATTCTTAAAAATTGTGCTACAGAAATGCTGCCTACACTTATGTATGTATAAAAACATTAAATGCTCTTGAATTTGTGTATTTGTAGAATCTTGGACTTGTTAATACCACTTACTAACCGGATCTGTGACACTGGGCCAGACAAAGTGAGCCCTGTTTATTCAGCAGTGTTTGGAGGACATGAACGGTGCCTAGAAATATTACTCCAGAATGGCTACAGTCCAGATGCCCAGACGTGCCTTGTCTTTGGATTCAGTTCTCCCATGTGTATGGCTTTCCAAAAGGAGTATGTATCTTTGCTATATTTTTATCCTTTTTCGCTATTTGGAAATGTGTTCCCAATTGTCTTTGTTATGTGGTGAAATTCGTATCTTTGTTAGTGCTAAATTGCTAATTTAGAAAACAAACAGAAAAAACCCTCTATGATGATATACTTTGTTCAGTCAAGCTGTAGCAAAAATGAAGTGATTATATCAGATTGTTTTCCTTCCCTCTTTGGATCTGGGTTGCATTTTTAGTGTAACAATTTTAGGGAATATTCCAAGTGAAATAAATGCAGGAATTCTCTGATATTATTGGTCTTCAAAATAATTCAAGAATTAAAAATAGGACTTTATCAAGTAAGGCAGTGACTTTGTTTCAGGTTATTACCGTTTGAAATTTATATTTATAAGACTTGTTATGACTAAAAATAAAATTTTGGTTTTGTAGATATTGCATTTTTAATGTATTTGGTATGTAGCATTTCTTGATACGAGTCAGAATAATTAAGTTTTAAAAGTCTTAAAAATCATTGTTTTTCTAATCTGTCATGATCCTACAAATAAATGAAGAATTATTGTTGTTTTATTAGCTCTGGTCAATAACTTTGTCTATAACACTATTAAAATTTTAAAATAGACAGTAAGAGTAAGGCTATGTATAAGAAAAGCCATACTTAGTAATATCTATGATCCATCCAATAATGGAATAAGTTGTGAAGATAGATGCTATTTTTTAAAATTATGCAGAAGAAGGTTGCAGGTATACCTTAAAATTTCATTGGCTTTTCTGAATTCAACATTATGGATCTCTAGTTGCAATTTAATTTAAGTAGTTGTCAAAACTTATTTACTAAGCTTTTCAGTCTTTACCATCTCTTAACACTTGCTATATAAAATATTTATTTTATTTGTTCTAAATTTAAGTTTCTAGGTGTACATTTTGTTTGAATATTTAGGCTTTTGGTTAATCTCAGTATCTGGGACTCTCTTTATACACAACTTTCATGATTTCATAGAATTTTGTTGTATATACCCCCTCAAGTTTTGTCTTTCTAAATAAAGAAGCCCTAATTAGTTTAGTTACCTTCAGTAAGGCTGCCATGATGACTTTAATTGTTTCATTTGTCCTCTTCTATACCATATCTAACTCTATTATAGAACTGAACATTTTTTATTAGGTCAGAATAAAAAAATGGTTTTGGATAGCATGTGTGTTTACCAGTGCTCTTTTTTAGCCTACATCTTATCTTTTGGAGGAATGATGTTTTTGGTCCTTCTGGTCACAGCAGCTAAGGCATGCTTCATCATCTCTGTCTTTTTTTTTTTCGAGACAGAGTCTCGCTCTGTCACCCCAGCTAAAGTGCAGCGTGATCCTAGCTCACTGCAGCCCTGAACTGGGCTCAAGTGATCCTCCTGCCTCAGCTTCCCGAGTAACTGGGATACAGATGTGTGCCACCATGCCTGGCTAATTATTTTCTATTTTTAGTAGAGCTGGGGTCTTGCTCTTGCTCAGACTGGTCTTGAACTCCTGAATTGAAGCAATCCTCCCACCTCAGCCTCCCAGAGTGCTGGGATTATAGGTGTGAGCCATTGCGCCTTGCCAAGATAAAAGTCTAAAGGGTTGGGTCTTGTAATACTTTAAAGTATACCTTGTTGCAGGAATGTTTTTTTTGTTTTTGTTTTGTTTGTTTTTGTTGTTTTAAGGCAAGCATGAGGTAAAGTTTGTTGAGTAAAGTAAGATATGTTGGCTACAGACAACGAATGGACCCCCTGTTGTAACAGGACGACCTGCAGGGATGTTTTCTTGAGGCTGGCAAGTGACCTAATGTCAACTAACCCATTTCTGTGACCAGCTTTTCATGAAGCAAGTCTTATTTTTTAGTGGCGAGTGCCTTAACAGCTCTTAAGTGGCTGATCTTTGCCTCCCTGTCAAGTCATAGCTTTGGCTTTGAGATCTTCTCACCAAGTTAGCCAGTGATTGTTCCCTACCTAAGCACGCAAAAAAAAAGAAATAAAGAGAACAGAACAGGCCAGGCGCGGTGGCTCACGCCTGTAATCCTAGCACTCTGGGAGGCCGAGGTGGGTGGATTGCTCAAGATCAGGAGTTCGAGACCAGCCTGAGTAAGAGCGATACCCCATCTCTACTAAAAATAGAAAGAAATTATCTGGACAAGTAAAAAAATATATATATAGAAAAAATTAGCCAGGCATGGTGTCGCATGCCTGTAGTCCCAGCTACTTGGGAGGCTGAGGCAGAAAGATTGCTTGAGCCCAGGAGTTTGAGGTTGCTGTGAGCTAGGCTGACGCCACGGCACTCTAGCCAGGGCAAAAGAGCCAGACTCTGTCTCAAAAAAAAAAAAAAGAATAGAACACAAAATCCCTGCAAATTTCTAAAGCCAGAGTTCACACCTCCTGCAGTGATTGCCATTTATTGCCAGTTTCTGTCTGACCCAGTAATACACCTGAGACCTCCCTACTGGGCCCAGTGCTGTTTCTGTCACAACTTCCCCTCTTCCAAGTGACTCATAAACCACCATAAACCCCAAAAGATCATATGCTCTCTCAGCACAAAGTAACCTTTGGTGCCCAACCCAAGGTTATGCCCTCTCTCACAGTACAAACTAGTCCTAGGGATTGAAAGTTAAAAAAATTAGGGGGCTGAATGCAAAAAGAGCAGAGCCTGACCTGAGAGAAACTAACTCTCAGGGAATTGTGGGGAAGACAGTGGACCTCAAAAGGGTCAGCAGAACCTTTCCTTTGTTCCTCACGTTCTTCAAGGGGTCTCAGGAGTCGTTAGCAGTGTCCTTCCTTCAGGTCCCTTTGCTGGTTGCCAGAAACTGTCAAAAGACAAAATTACAGCAAATTTATTTTAAAGATCTTAATTGGCTTTTCTTTGCAATTCTAGATTTAGGGAACACCTAACTCCATGAAATAGAATGAATGTTCTGTCTCCTAGTCTTTCTAATCAACTTTTTATTTGCTTGCTTTGAATCCATGGTAATAGGCTAAATTTTGATACACTCTTTCCATTATTACCTGCTTTGTGGGGAGTTTAATTGAAGGGGAAACCTTTCCCAAAGGATTAAATCTAAAAGATAGAAGTGGCCAGGTGCAGTGGCTCATGCCTGTAATTCTAGCACTTTGGGAGGCCAAGGTGGGGAGGATTACTTGAGGCCAGGAGTTTGAGAGCAGCCTGGGCAACATAGTGAGACCCTGTCTCAAAAAAAAAAAAAAAAAAAAAAGAAGAGCCAGGCATACTGGCACAAACCCGTAGCCCTAGCTACTTGGGAGGCTGAGGCAGAAGGATCACATGAGCCCAGGGATTGGAGGCTGCGGTGAGCTGTGGTGGTGCTACTGCACAGAGCAGAGATCCTGTTTCTAAAAATAAAATAAAATAAAATGAAATAAAATAAAATATAAAATAAAATAAAAAAATAAAAGTAGCATGATAATCATACGCTTACATTTAATGTGTGCATATAAAAGAGTTGACTTAAGTATTGCATATTGCACAATTTTTGGCACATAGAAAAATATCTTCTTGCCATCTTCCATTTATGTAGAAAACAAAATCAATTAAAATTTTGGTGGATATACTACATTTATATTAGCTAATGTCTGGCTATTAGCTTGCATGTCAATCACTGTACATGTAATATGAAAATGATTTATTTTGAGTCTCTGCATAAAGGTTTACTGATCAAGCAAGAAATGTTTTATTTTCCCAATAGGTTTTGCTTTTGTATATCAAGAGGGTCATATAGCCAGTGTCTGAATATAAATTAAAATAAAATCCTAAACCCCTCCCCTAGTAAACAGACCTCTTCTTAGGAAAGGGATCCCAGAAAAATCTTAAAACTGAGTCCTAGACCATGATGTAAGGGAGGTCGGACATGTCTTCTTATACTCCCTCCTTTTTGGGGTTTAGACACAACAACTAGCCAGAATTAATGTTAAAACAGAGATTATAAGACTGACGAAACAGACTCTTTGTGACAATAAATTATAAGACCTAAGGCTATGACAAGGTTGAGGGTTAAGTCATACCTTATAATCTATAAAATCTAGTTAATTTAAACAGGTCTGTTTTTTGCTGATGTGATATCACATGACAGATAACAGACCCTTTTATCTTAACTTAAGCATTCCTTCCTGCTGACTCCAAATGTTTAGACAAAGCTTAACACACTCAACTAATTGCCAACTAAAGAATTGGTAAATCCACCCATGACTTGTAAGCCCCTGCTTTGAGAGGTCCTGACTTTTTGGGCCAAACCAATGTATACCTCTCATGTGTTGATTTTTGATTTTACCTGCAATTCTTGTCTCTCTAAAATGTATAAAAGCAAATTGTAACTCAATAGACTCAGGCACACTTTCTTAGGACTTCTGTGACTGTTTTACTGGGCTGTGGTCCCTCATATTTGGCTCAGAATAAACCTCTTTAAATTATTTTATAGAATTTGGTTTTTTCTGTTAACATGAAGAAAAAAATTGAAGCTGGAAAATTTATTAGTTTTTAAATTTCTTTCAATAAGTAAACATCTTAAAATTTGGATTTTCCACAGCCATATGCCTAAAATTAATTAAATTCATTAGAGTTACCATTTATTTATTTTTCTTTACAATATATGAATTCCTATATCCCTTTTACCAGTTATTAATAAGAATTCAAATTTTGGTCACAAGACTGGCACAAGGTAACTTAGAGGACTCCATTTTCCAAAATTAATTAGACATTCTGATTTTTAGAGATTTGGTATTAGATAAGGAGATAAGTTTAGTGGTATACGTTTTAAAATTGTGTTTTAATAGCAACAATGTTACAATAGTGTTAATTTGGTATAAGACTGTTGTATAAAAAGATTTAATCAACGCTTATTTGGACTTAAGGTATTAATGTAAAAGACTTTAATTTTCTTATTTGCATGTTTTCTGGTATTTCTCTGAAATCTATAAATTTAGTGTTTGTGGCCTTTCTTATACTATTGGCCTATTGTGTTCTAATAAGCTTTTATGTGCTTTTATAAATAGTACAATTAACATCAAAAGGTGATAAAAGTAATAGATAACAGCCCTGATTTTTAAGTTTTTATTATTTTATTCAACTTCTTAGCTCAGCATTAGTGTTCTGAAACATTTTTGTTGGATATTGCTCTGTGAGAATGGGCTTCCATTTGAAGCAGTGACCTTTAGCTCTTCTCACTACTTGCAGGCATGATGGAAAGGTGTCTTCTCTTCCATCATCATGCAGATCCTGCAGAAAAAGTGGTCTTTGTCCTTGGGCCTAAAATGTTAACAGCTGTATTGACATGAAGCCAGTCTTTCAAGGGCAGTTGAGTAATTCAACTCAAATGAGAAAATATAAGAAAAAGATTCCTCCAACTGGAATGGGGAAGGAGAGGGAAGTTGAGAAATTTCAGGACAGTTTGAACAAATATTAATGCCTTTTATGTATGACTATTGTTGGCACTCAGAAAACAGTACCCTAAAATGAAGGCCTCAGAAACAGCCTCAGAAGCAAAAATTTTTCTCTCACCTTCTCCTCCCCTCCCTGTCTCTCAGTCCCATTTCCCCCCTAGACTAGCCATAGAAACTATTATAGAATCCCTCTTCCCCAAGGCAGGTCATAAAAACCAGAACTTATTTTCCCCCAAATCAGCCATAAAACCTAAAAATATTATTCTTACTCCACACCCCCCACATTTCTATATAAAAACTGACCAGAAAGAAATTATCTGACCTACCTTGTTTTTTATTTTTTTATTTTTAGAGACAGAGTCTCACTGTGTTGCCCAGGCTAATTTTGAACTCTGGGCTCAAGCAATCTTCCTACCTCAGCCTCTCAAGTAGCTGGGATTACAGGAATGCACCACTGCATCTGGATTAAAAAAAAAAAATTTTTTTTTTTAATGATCTACCTTGTTTGACTGTAGATCATACGCCTTCCATTCCAGAGAGGGTCCTGCTGTCAGGTTTCAGTCTGAAATGTCGATTCTTAGCATGCTCATGGCCAAAGAATGACCAGACACACCAAAGTAACGCAAGCACGAAAATGAGGTTTATTGAAGAGAGATAGATAGGATTATAGGGCAAGAACAAGATATTGGTTTACACAGCATGATACATACGCCACACATGACAGCTGGATCCATTGACTCAGTAAAGTGAGAGCAAAAGGAAGGGCACAAAAAAAGGGACTGGTTATGATCTGCATTTTGTTTTATAGTGCCTGGATTGGGACCTCCCTCATGGTTCACACATCACCATGGAACCACTTTAGACAGTTGGGAGTTGCATTACCTCACATGTGGGTTGTTCCAGGTCAATTTCCAGACTCTCTGGTACCTATGCTGCTTGGTCCATGGGCTAGAGAGTCCCCTGCATTCTTTTGCAGCTGGTGTGCTAAGTTATGATTGGCCGATTCATAGGGTATTGCCTTCTCCCCCAGGTATGGCAGTAGCTCAGGGCAGGATCAAGGTGGGACAGGACCAAGATGTGGGGCCTGGGGCCCACCCTTGTCCTTCTTCCCAGGTGGGGCAATTGCCCCAAGGCAACAGCACCCACTTTTGTCCCTAGGAGACCCGGAATCCCTCGCTGTCTACTTGACACTGCCACATACAGAAGGAAGGAATGCACACTCAGAGAGGCCTAGAGGAATCTAGGCAGACAGGCCTTGCTGGGTTTCCTCACTCAGTCTGTTAGCATTAGATCATACCTTTTTCCAATCATATTTCTATATGGCTGTTCATATTTTGCTGAACCTATGCATAAATAGGCAATTCCCTGTATATCTTTGGGTCTTCATTCTGAAGGCTCCCATGTACATGTTACTAATACATTTGTATGCCTTTTCTCCAATTAATCTGCCTTTTGTGAGTTGATTTTTCAGTGGACCTTCAGAGGGCGAAGGGAAACTTTCCCTTGCCCCCTACACTATAGAAGGAGATCATGGCTTAGCTGACCTGATTTTATCTGTTTTTCTAATTGATACTGATCATTGTTATCACATTAGTTTTATAGAATTCATTATGTCCATTCTAGTCATCATATTACACATGGGTACATCTGACAAAACCTAATGTCTGCATTTTGTTTACAGCCAATGGCTGAAAGCCATTCAGTAAAATTTACCATTTAACCTTTTATAATTCAGCTAATAGGTTGGTTGGATATTTTGTTTGCTAATTGAACATAGAATGCTCAAGATGTTTGCCCATTTCTGTTTGTTTAAAATAAATCTTGTTTTCATGTTGAATTTTCTGTCATAGTGCTTCTTTTATGTGGGCACTGTTTTTCTGCAGTTTTGAATTTCAAAGAGCAGAGTGGTGGAGGATGTATTGATAACAAGCCCCCAAAATAAGGTCTAACAATTGCATTTTAGTTTTTAAATCCCTCCTCTTTCTCAGTATCTTATGATGCTCACTGTTTATATAATGTGCTGTCTCATTATGTGTCATAATTCTCGATATTTATATTAAACAAGATAGACTATTTTGTTGTTTAATCTCTGAGACTTGAACAGTTTTCCCAATTTGATATCAGGGCTTGAGAGAGAATATGTTGAAGTGTTAACAGAAATACATACATATGTCCATGTAATTTATATTTTAACCAAAGGTCATCTTAGCCCGAGGATTTACTGTGTGCTCAATGGCACACACATAGTAATCAAGGTCATGTAGAGCCCTGAAGTTGCTTGCATTTCTGGAGCATGCACACGTAATTGAGATCTTATTAATAACCTTCCCAGAAGCTCAGGGCATGCTGACAAAGTTCTGTGATTCTTCAGTTTATTTTGTGTTTATTATTCTTTATATAAATGGTAGGTTTTTTTTGGAAAAGGTTCTATATTGTAGCAGTAGGAAGTTTCATAAGCCTTTGGGGAGTGTGCTCTTGACTTTCTCACACAAGGCAATGTGAGTAATTGGAAGAAGGTTATAGCTTTTTTTCCAAAGCGTGTTTTGTGTAATACTAATTGTATAGATTGTTAATAGATGTTATATGGGATAAAAGGAATTGTATAGTTAAGTAAGTTTGGGAAACACAGGGTTAAACAATGTTAAATAAGTTTCTTTCCTGGAAGGCTTCTGAACATTTGTTTTATGGCAGCGTACTTTGTGAATTCCTAAGGGGGGAATGGATCTACAAAGGTTTGAAAAATCCAGAAACACAGGATAAACTTATTTACAATAAATATGCCATTGTCCCTCTGTTTATAGACTTTTTGGGCATTTTATACTCTTATTTATTATGTTTTTGTCAGATTAATGATTGGACCCATTGCTTTAATTCTAAAGGTACTTTTTCTGAAAAGTCTTGGGAGGTTGAAGAAAAACATTGAACATATACTTTGAAAACATAACTAACATACTGTGTAAAAATTTGTTCATCCTATATTTCTCTCTTTTTCAGGCTCATTGTATACAGTGTTAGATTTCTCAAACTTTTTCATTAGAGACCCTTTTTTATATGGATCACTTTCAGACATTAAAGTTCCATGCAGCCTATTTTGGGATATATTAGGTCTAGCCATAAAATAGTCTTAAATTTGACTATTTCATGAAGTGTTCAGTTTTCATAATAGAGAAATTTCAGAAATTTACTGTGTCATATTCACTGTTAGATTTTCATTTGATATTATCCCGATTCCACCAATTACTAGCTCTGTAACTAGGCTTCAGTTTTTGCATCTACAATGGAGACAGTGATAGAACTTACTTCTTAGGGTTGTTGTGAGGATTAAGGCAAATCTTGCAGCGTCACACATTTAACATAGTACCCGGTACAGAATAAATACTCAGTGAAGCTTGTTATTGTAGGTAATTATATGTGCACATGTCCCTCTCACACTTTAGAAATAGATGCTTTATCTTTTGACCTTGCTTTTAAAATTTTCTTAGCATGAGCCACATGTCTAGGTGCTATATTGAAATTTTAAAAAGAAAGCCTTTTGGTTTTATAGTTTTTTCTAAACAGAAAATGGCTAGGGAAACTATTTGTAGCATTAATCAAAGAGGTTGCATTTAGGGGATATCAATACATGTACTTGTATTCTATAGCAAAAGTATGTTCTGGACTGAATCTTTAAGAGCTAAACTATTAATATCTATGGTTAGGCTATTGATGTTTCAAATGCTTGAGGGAAGAATTCAGATAGTCCCTGAATTGCACATGTGAAAACACATGCCTGTAAAATTGCCAGGTTTCTTGAGAATCGTGTATCACATTTGTAATGAAGCAATGTCTTGAGCTTTTCCCCCAGTTGCCCTCCATACTTACTGAACACGTTCCACAGTTCATGTGCAGCTTTTGTCTGTTCAGTAGCAGATTCAGCAAGTAATAACTGCAGGCAAAATAATGAGAGGCTAGTTAAATGAGGTCAAAATGGTTAAAATAAATTGGTGATAACTGTTTAGAACCATCATTCAGAAGGATATCCTTTAGAATTTTTTGCAGTGCAAAACTGTTGGCAACAAATTTTCTCAGCTTTAGTGTTTCTGAAAGCAGCCAGAGGAAAAAATGCATGTATCCAGGGTTGTTTTCAAGAACAATGATATGAGTAATGGCGGAATTCTTATCAGGAACAAATAGCAAGATGGTAGATGGGCAACAAAATTATTAATTTTTGCAAAGAAATTATAGAATTATAGATTTTTCTTTTCTAATTGCTGAATGAACCATTAATAATAAAGTTAAATAGTTTAATCTTTTAACTAAAGAAGCACAAATTGGAGAACAAATGAATTAGATTTATAAAGCTATACATGAGTTAGATAATATTTTACCTGTCTAGTGTCTTAACTGCTTAAAACCTTGATTTCAAGTTTTATACATAAGTCCTCAGACGAAGGTAGTCTCACTTGACTGTAGTTTTAACATTTTAGATTTATTTTATCTAAAATTTTTGTGCATTTTATTTTTTTAGATTCTATAATACTATGATTAATAAAATATTTCTTTTTACTTATAATTCTTTAAAATGATAATGCCAATTTCAAAGGGAGCATAATTTTATTCTTGCATGTCTTGTACAGTTTTCTACACAGTGAACATACATGTTTACTGAGCTGTATTACAGTTAAAATTATATCATATTTTTTAAAATGTGCTTATAACAACAGTCATAATTCTAGGGGTTTTTTGAGACAGAAAATAGTTTTTGATGACTGTATAATATTTTATACTTACCTATTCGTCTGTTGTTGAACATTTAGATCATTTCCCTCTTTCAAAGTCTGTAATAGATCATACTAAAGTAAACATTTGTGCAAATAGAATATAATTTCTTTTGATTTTTGTCTATTGGATAAATTCCCAAGAATTACATTATTGAATCAAAGGAGTCTGAACATTTTAATACTTATTTATATTTTTATATTTACTTATGTAAGTATATTTAAATTTACATAAATGTATTCATTAATGTAAATAATAGATTTATATTTATTATATTTTATTTTGATTTACATGGCATTTTGCTTTAAATTTTGTTTTATTTTACAAGTACTTATATAGTACTAGTTCTGTGTACCAGAAAAATTAAGTAACTTGCTCAGAGTTACACAGCTAGTAAGTGGCCGAGCCAGATGGCTCCAGAGTTTGTACTCTTTAATTTTGTAATGATACCTCTTTTGATACAATTGTCTATTAGCTCTATGAAATAAGGGTTATACTTATTTTCGATCGGTTTCACCACAACTTAATCAGTATTGGATGATAAAATTTTTTTAAAGTAAGCCATTTAAAAGGTGTAAAATGCTATATCCTTAAAAGTTTTTGATAAAGATTAAGTTAAAAATGTAGAGCTGTAAATTAAATTTTGTTCATTAAAAAAATTTTTTATATGATTTTTTTGCCCTTAGAAATTTGAAAGTAAGAGGGAAATTGACTAAGGCTATTGCTAAAGGAAATGATATCCTAGAGATTTCTAGAATGAGTCAATTAGGGACTGATCACATTATTAACTTCATTAAGCAAGTATTTTGTAGTAAAGATACTTAACTGCACAAAAATATCACAATTTGAGAACAGTTTTCTATTTGTCAATAATAATTTTTAGCATATATTTAATATGAATATTTTAAATTATAAGGATAATACCTATTCACAGTCGAAAATTTAAAACCATGCAGGAAGGTGTAAAAAGTAAAAGTTCCCCTCTCCTGTCCCCTAATCCAATGGTCCCCAACCTTTTTGGCATCAGGGACCAGTTTCATGGAAGACAATTTTTCCATGGAAGGGGTGGGGGTGTGGAGGCGGAGCTCAGGTGGTGATGTGAGTGATGGGGAGTGGCTATAAATACAGATGAAGCTTCCCTCATGAAAGACAATATTTTCCACACACAGGGGGCGAAGGCTGAGGGCAGCAGAGCTCTAAGGCCTGTTAGGGACCAGGCGGTAGATTGGTACGGGTTGCAGCCTGGGAGTCGGGGACTGCAGCCCTTATCTCAATCCATTAGATGTGTAAAAACCATCCAATATTCCATCTGCCATTCTTATTCCCCAGCTGTAACTGCTATTAACAATTTGTAAGAGTATTTTTTGTAAAAGTCTAACTTTTTTTTTCATTTTCATTTTTTTGTGATGGAGCTGCGAGTTCTTTGGAATCGTGAATATTCTTTTGAAATATGGAGCCCAGCTAAATGAACTTCATTTGGCATGCTGCCTGAAGTATGAGAAATTTTCAGTATTTCGCTACTTTTTGAAGAAAGGTTGCCCATTGACATCATGGAACTATATATCTGAATTTATGAATCATGCAATTAAAGCACAAACGAAATATAAGGAATGGTTGCCACATCTCCTGGTTGCTGGATTTGACCCACTGACTCTACTATGCAGTTGTTGGTAAGAAATCCTGTCATAGTGGGCTTTACCCTTTTTAAGTGAATATGCTACCTTTCATTTCCCTCAATTTCTTGAGATCCCTGTGTTGAAAGGAGGGCGTATCTCTCTCTGTGTGTGTGTGTGTGTGTGTGTGTGTGTGTGTGTTTTGACTGTGATGGCTGGGTTGGGGTGAAGGAGTTGGGGGCTGCTAATAGTGAGGTTGAGTTTAAGCACAGAGGCCTAGAAAAAGGTAAGAGGTGACTGAAGGGAGGTAGGAGGGGTGGATGCCATTAAACTCTTCTGACAGGGGTATTTTACTTTTGGCCATCCCTCATGCTCCTCTTAAAATGCCTGTGATAGAAGAAAGAATGGTTGTAGCTGTTTTGGAGATTTCTGTTATCTGTTCCTCAGCCAACCAGCTTGAATACTCCTGCCCTTGTCTATTTGAAATTTGTCTTCCTTAATTGATTTAACTGATTTCTGAAATATCTGAGAATATAGCTTGTTTATTGTGGGTAGTTTCTCAGAGGACAGCCCTCTGCGAGAGATTATATGAATGTTGAGTTGGGATTTTTCTTGGGCAAGAAGAAGACTATTTCTGCCAGCTTCCAGTCTGTAAAAATTGTTACTTTCCTGAGACAGGCAATTGTAGTAGTGAGAGACCTCTGTTGGCCTGATAATTAAAGTCAAGTGAGAAAATAAAATGAAAGTCTCTAGGAAAATAGAGAAGATGTTATTTTATAGAATATCCATAAAACATATAGAAGTATTTTGCTGTGCTTCACCTTTCACTCCGTGTGGTGCCTGTTCCCACGGCACTCACTTTCTTCTCAACCCTATTTCTTGTGTTCCTCTCATGAAACTATTAACTTGGACTCCATGTGACTTGCTTAGTACTTTAAGCCTTCATGCTCCTTTCTTGTTTCTAATTCATTTATTGCTTTAACCAAACTGAGAAAACTACCCAACACCTACTGCTGTAGTTTGAATGTATCCCCCAAATTTCATGTGTTAGAAACTTAATCTCAAAGTTCATATGTTATGGTAGTTGGAGGTGGGGCCTTTGGGAGGTAATTAAGATTAAATAAGGTCATCAGGATGGGGCCCTAATGATGACACTGGTGGCTTTATAAGAAGAGGAAGAGGGACCTGAGCTGGCATGTTTTTGCACTCTCAAAAAATGTGATGCCCCTTCTGCCATTTTATGACAGCAAGAAGGTCCTCACTAGACAGGCCCCTTGACTTTGGATTACAGCCTCCAGAACTTTTAGAGATAAATTTTTTTCTTTATTAATTACTCAGTCTAAGGTATTCAGTTATAACAGTCTTTCAGACTAAGACAGAAAATTGGTACTGAGAAGTGGGGTTGATAACAATGATTACCTGAAAATGTGGAAGTGGCTTTGGAACTGGGTAATGAGTAGAGGCTAGAAAAGTTTGGAGAAGCAGTCTAGGAAAAGCCTGTATTATCATAAACAGAGCATTAAGAGTCATTCTGGTGAGTGCTCATAAGATGAGAAGAGTAGGAAAGTCTGAATCTCCTTAGACATTACTTAAGTGGTTGTGACCAAATTGTTGATAGAAATGTGGGCAGTAAAGGCCACTCTGATGAAGTCTCAGATGAAAATGAAGAGTATTGTATTGGAAGCTGGGGTAATTGTTATGAATTAGCAAAGAACTTGGCTGAACTTTGTCTGTGACTGAGGGCTTTATGGAAGGTTCAATTTAAGAGTGATAAATTAGAATGTCTGGAGGAAGAAATATCTAAGTAGAACTATCCTGGCTGCTGTATGGCTGCTTTTGGCCACTTACAGTGAGATGTGGGAGCAAAGGAATGACTTAAGACAGAATTTATAACCAGAAGGGAAGCTGAGAGGAAAAATTTGGAAAGTTTCTCAGCCCGGTTATATGGTGAATAAAAGAGGATTTTTATGAGATGAATAGAAGGGATCATTAAGACAGTAGAAAAACCCTGATGCTGAAGGCATTTCAAAGATCTTTGAGACTACTCCTGCCATCACAGGCCCAGAGCTCTAGGAGAGTAGAATGGTTTTGGGGAATCAACCTAGGGTATCCTCCATGGGCTCTCTGCCCACGTCTCTACCTTGGTCTGTATGCTCCCTGCATCCCAGTGCTGTGTTCCTGGGCAGTTTCAGCTGTGGCTAAGGTGTCCCCAGGTGTGGCTTTACCTGCTGCTCTGAAAGGTACAAGCCATAGACCTGGTGGCACCATACTGTGGCACAGCTGGGCCCAGATGCAGCACATGCTGCTGCTCCAGCGGCCACAAGCCGGAAGCCTTGGCAGTATCCATGTGGCATTAATTCTGAAGGCATGTTGGAATGCAAGAGCTGTGAGGGCATGGCTTCCTCCACCTAGATTTCAAAGGATATTGAAAACAGCTTGGGGGCTCAGGCAGAGACTTCTCATAGGGGTGGAGCCACCACAGAGCCCCTACTAGAGCAGTGCTAGGTAGAAATGTGGGGTTGGAGCTGCCAGAGAGAGTCCCCACTAGGGCAATGCCTGCTGGAGTCATGGGAGCAGAACCGTAACCCAGAGCTGTAGAGCTACCAGCATGCAATGCCAGCCTGGGAGAGGCTGGGCTGAGCCCAGCAAAGCCATAGGGGTGGGGCTGCCCGGAGGCAGGCAGTGGGGGCCCAATCTCCACCCTAGTCTATCCAAGAAACTGGATAGACTGGAGTCAGGGAAGATTTTTCTGGAGCCTCAAGATGCAATGTTGTTTTCTCTGTTGGGTTTTGGACTTACTTGGGGCCTATTATTCCTTGTTTATTGCATATGTCACCCTTTTGGAGTGAGAATGTCTGTCTTATGCCAGTCCCACCACTGAATTTTGCAAGTAGATAACTTCTTTGATTTCACAGGCTCAGAGCTGGAAGTGTTACCATCAAAGGCTCTTGGGTTCTGTATGTAATAGAAATTAACAAGAGGCCAAATGGGAGTCACAGGCAAGGCTTTATTGGGGAACATAAGGGAAGCAACACAAAGGAAAAATCCTAAGGATGACTCCCCAAGGAGTGTTGGGCGAGAGTTTTAAAGAGGCTTAGGTGGGAAAAGGGTGACATGTAAGCATGTAGAGGTGGAAATTTTTCTTGCACCTGTGTAGTTCTATTATGTGCTTATTCATGTGTTCCATGTCTCATTAGCATGTTAAATCTCCATTCCTGGCTGGGATTTTTAGCATTAAAATTAGATTATCACGAGGGAAAATTCAGGGTAAGGTCAGTGTAGGTGTTCCTTTTGGCTTGAGGTGGTCAGGTCTGATTTTTGTATAGCCAGGTTCCTTATCAGCTAGTGTTAGCATCTTGTTTTAGTGGTCCTAGAAAACATTACTCCGGAGACAGACTATTTGGCCCCCTCCTTATATGGGTATAGGCTGAATTCCAGCAGCTAGGAGGTCATTTGTTTTTTTTTCTTCTGTAGTTAATTAGGGTCATGCAGCCCCATGTTGCCTCCCTTGGTCAGAAGTGAGGCCCGAGTCCTGTCCCCCTATACCATCTCAGAAGGAATTTGAGGTGAATTGTGCCTTGAGTCTGACCCCGCCTCAGATACTAAAATTCAAGGGTGCTCAAATCCCTTATGGAAAATGGTATATTATTTCCATATAACCTACATATGTCCTCTTCTATATTTGAAATCATCTCTAGATTACTTATAATATCTAATGCACTATAAATGCTATGTAAATAGTTATTACACTGTATTTTAAAATTATATTATTATTATTTTTTAATATTTTTGATCCACTGTTGGTTGAATCTGTAGATACAGAGAGCCAATTGTAGTTGTATCATTTAATTTCAGGTACTTTAATCCCTTGCCTGACTTGAGGGATTTTTGCCAACTTTTCTTGCTTTTTCCTGCTGTTACATTAGGAAAATCCTAAACAGGAAAAAAAGCAATAAACATTGCCTCTTTTCCTTTCCTCCCCAGCCACTAAATAGACTACTGGTAGGAAGTGGGATTTATTTAGCTTTATTCTCTTAGAAGACTTTGTAAAATATACCCTCCTTTTCCCAGATCTGATACAGCTCCCCAACCCCTCTAGGTGTAAATAGTTGAGAATTTTTATGGTAATAAGGCACTGTATGTGTGCTGTATTTATTGGATATATTGGAATAGAAAAGAGTTAAGAACTAATAAACTACAAATTATTTTGAAGTAAGTTGTAAAACTTCCAGCTTTCTGAATTGAGAATGCCAATTGCATATGTTTTACTCCTAAGGAGTAATTTCATTCACTTTATATTCATTAGAAAAAATACCATGGAAATTTTTACTTTAGCAATGAAAATGCTTAACATGGTCAAATTTTTGTTCACTGATCTTTTATTGAATGGGTAAAGCCAGTGTTTACACTGAATATGATAAATGTTTTGCCTTCTTTGATCCAATTTACATTCAAAGAGCTGTTATAAGCAAAATTCTCCTACAAAAAGTCCAATATGTTGTTAAAGTGGATTTTGGTCGTTTCTTATTTATATCACATGTAAGTCCATTGCTTAATCTTTGTCATATAAATTATAAATGTCTTTCCTAGGTATTGCTTGTCTTAGTTTTAAAAATGTATCCGGTTGAGTAATTGCCTGTCACAGTATAATCCACAAAAGTTGAAATATTTTTCAACTTTAAATGCAAGATTATGTCCTCTCCTGCGTCCCCTGACCCCGTGTAATGGGAGAATAATAGAACATAAATGTCATCTGTGCATTTAGTTGATTAACTGTCACTCGTTTATGATTGTACAACTGTTCTGTACAATGTAATGGTCAATGTAATATGGTAACAATACATTTTTAGTGGTGTTATCAGTGTTGGTAAAATAAACTCACCATTATATTAACTAAAGCTGTGCAAACAGATTTATTTCTCATGTGTATGTTCAGATAACTGCATAAAAATGACTTTTTGTTTGGTCATAGTAAGACCTAAAGCACATTAAGGCAGAAAAGTGAAACCACTAAAAAAGAAATAATGAACCAGAACCAAGTAACCTTTGGTGTGGGACTCCTAGAAAGTCAAGGAGATTGTTTATCTTTGAATATATTTTATCATTTCATTTATTTTCAGTATTTTCTGTAAGCTGTGATTTCACTGATAGCTGACTGGGAAGTAAAATGTTTAACTGAGGCATTTGTACTACACTTTAAGTTCTTCCTTGTATGTTTGCATATTGGAGGATTAAGAATTTGGGAAATGATTTTCGTATCTGTAATCAGTCATTTCAAGGATACTTTGAATTACCAGAAATAAGTTGTCTTTGAGATGATGAGTATTATTCAGTTTATTTCCTTTCCTTCTATTTCTTTTCCTCCTTTACTTGTTGCTCAGTAGTATCTCCAAAAAGGTGACCATGAGAAGAATTTTTGTTTTTGTAGTAATCACCAGAGGCCCTAATAATTTTATTTTTCTTCAAACATTGTGATGGTAGGGGGGTATCTAATTGCGTATGGGGTGGGTAATCTTGTTCGGATTTAAAGTTCTCTTTAAACTTTGACTAACTTTTATGTGTATAATGTTTTGATACCTCCTTAAAATGTAATACTGTTTAGTTTTCAAATCAGTACTAGTAATATCAATTATTTATATAACATTTTATGGTATTAAAAGTATGTTTACTATATTGCTATATTATTTTTACAAATAGTCCCCTGCAATGGGCAGATTATGTATTAAATATTACTCTCATTTTAGAGAGCAGGAGCTGGGGCTTACAGAATTCAGGCAACATGTTTGTAGTCAAGGTAGTATTTGCTATCAGGACTTTTCTTAAACTGGAGCTCTCTCCATTAGAATTCAAGTGCTTGTAAAATCTGGGTTAGCCTCTTGGGTGGGTTGGTAGGGAATATGACATTATTTTGAAGGAATGGAGGAAGAACTGTTTGTCTGGAACCCCTTTTTTCAGTCCTTAAAGATGAATTTTATTCTGGTAAATCCTTTGGGGCTAAATCTATAATGGGGAAGGTTCTTAGAGGAGAACAGCTGTATATCCCTGGGAATTGGGCAGAAACAAGCCATCTCTCTTGCACTCTCAGTTTAGGAACAGCTTGGTGTGTTTGCTTTTAGGATTATTAAATTATATATCTGTAAGGATGGCCAATCTGCATTTGGCAAGATGGTCCAATTGGGAGGAGATAATAGCAGATCCACTGCTAATATTTATTGGTGCTGTCTCCCATAGGAAGGAAAGTTCCTACTCTCTCTGAGAGTAGAAATTCCTTGTGTCATCTTTTGGACAGCTACACACAGAGTCAATTCAGTTAATGGGAACCTGTAGATGATTATTCATATCCATTGTTATGAATGAACATGCGTTCAGTCACATAAATACTTGAGCCCCAGTTTTGTCTACCTTCCTCACTAAGATTTTGTAAGAACAGGTATGTGGTGTTTTCCTTCCAGGATGAACCCTTGGCATATATTGTATCTAATGACATGTTAATGTCTTACTAATATATAGGATTGACTCAGTCAGCAGTGAAACCCTTATCTTCACTTTGGAGTTTACTAATTGGAAGAGACTTCCACCAACTGTTGAAAAGATGCTCTCTATTCGTGCTTCAAACTCCTCTTGGACTGTACAACAACATATTGGTAAGAAAGAATAATTTTTAAACACACTTCACTACTTTTCCTTCTTGCTTCTCTAGCTGTGTTGTAATTTTAAATGAAAAGATTCATTGGGAAATACATGTCAAGTTGGACATAATTTGCATTTTCTTCTGTAAGGAAAGGATGGGATTATGGGGGAGAGGGATAGTAATTTCCTTCAGTAAAAATTATATCTGACTTTATAAGTTTAGCCTAAGGAGTATACAAAGAAAAGCAGATGTTTACTGATATTTTTATTTAATGATATCCTTTTATTTTTAATAACTATTATATGTAAACAAAAATGGGTCCTAAAAATCTGCTTATTGAATATTTAGTTTGTAGTCAGAAAAATGCTAACCTTAATTTTCTTCTTTGGAATGTGTGTGGCTTTATGTCTCTCTGTAATATTTTATTATCTTTAAAAGGAAATGTTTCCATCCTTTTATACCTGTCCTTATTGAATATATGCCAGTCTGTTGGTATGATATAACTGTGGAGGTCAGCTGGGTGAAAATTCTGTGAATTGGTTCATAGTTTTGTTTTGTTTGATTGATATTTTAAATGACTGTTCTAAAATTTTTTTCCAACTTACCCTCACTTATTAAAAATTTCTTAAGCTAGTTGAAAAAATTAAAGAGCACACACTGGGGGAAGATTTTACATAAGGAAACTGGTTTAAACTAAGCATAATATGTGCCAAGTATTCCTATTTAATTATTTAGATTTATTTTGCTTTGGCTATGTTTTGTTAACCAGATTATATGTCTTAAGTTAGGAAAATTGTTCTTCATTGCTATTTTTACATGAAATGTAACTCTTCATAAAACATTTTGAATAGGTTTTTAACAAGTGAACTTATGCATATGTAGAAATGTCTTCTAATTTCTTGGAAAATTACATTTAAGTAAATTTTCTCAATCAAAAACAGACATTCAGGAAAATATGCTCTTGAACTGAGGTATATTCAAATTGTTAGAGAGGTTTCTGTTGAAGAAAAGTAATCTGTTTGAAGTCTCTGAGCCTTCTAGTATAGAATTTCTTTAATGATAATGTTGCAAAACTCACTGCCTGTAATTCTTAATGTTGAGAATTGCACCTTCTTTTCCTAATTATGTATCTGCAGCAGTAGAGAACAAATATCTATTCAGAACAGATAGAATATGGAACAATGGATTTGGGAACAAAGAGTCAAAAGAGGGAACATAAGCCAAATGGGAAAATTATTGCAGTGTATCAATTAGTAAAGATATGTGAGAGTTTACTCTGAAGACCTTAACATATGGCAAGTTTGTCCAGATGAAGGTAAAAATTGTGCGTGAGTGCATTACCCTGCAGTAGACTAAATCCATCAAGGGCTTCTTGTTTAATTAGGCACTAGGTAGAGCTTGCATAGAGTAATAATCATCATCTCTTAAGAGGATTTTATTTTGGCTGAAGATTTGCAGAAACCTTCGTCAGAGGTATTAAAGTAGCTAATGCTTTTCTGGTCTATTTCTCTAGCCAAGACCTCTTTTCTTGGTTCCAGTGCCATATATCCAACTGCCTTTTAGATGTCTTCATTTGGTATCACACATCTTGACATATCCAAAATTAAACTTGTCATTTTTCCTGCAAATTCTTCTGATCCTTTCTCCTTGTTTCCTGGTTCAGGAAGTGAGGTGGTTTGACAATGTTATTTGCAAAGAGAGTGGGTTAACCCTAGCAGCTGTTTGTTATTTGTTTCATCCATAGCAGTGGTGTTCAGTAGGGGTGATTTTGCCCCCATGGTGACATTTGGCAATGTCTGCAAACACATGTTGGTTGTCACAACTGGTAGGGATGCGATGCTATTGCTTTCTAGAGGATAGAGGCCAGGGATGCTGCTCAACGTCTTACAAGGCACAAGACAGCCTCCCACAACAAAGAATTATCTGGCTGCAAATGTCAATAGTGCCAAGGTTGAGAAATCCTGATCCACAGTGACTCTTGGTGTTGTTCTGTCTAGTGAAGGCTTTTTAACTTTGTTCTTATTACAAACTACTTAGGAGAAGCTCGTGTTCTTCCTCCTACTTACATTGGTCTCCACAGTGTTTCCACTTCTGTAGATAGTGGGAACCCTTACAATGCTGGAATTTTAGTAAGACTGGGAGGAAAACTCAGTTCCCTGGGTTTCAAATGGATTTACTATTCTCTTCCTTTCTGTGATCCAAGGCTCTTTTGGGGTATCCTTTTTCTCTTCAGTTTTCAGAACACTGTATTTATGCATGCTGGTCATCTGGACTCCCTCCTTTACCTGGATTTTGAGCTGCATGATCTCTACTAAGCAGAAGCATGACCAGGGTTTTAACACCAATGGGAGTAAACCCAGAAGGATAACTCTTTGATTACCTCTCTACATATGACAGTCCTGCTTTCCAGTAACTTATCATGGTATTAACAACTGCTGCCTTGTCAACATATTTCTTTCAGATTTTTTAAAAAGCTACTTCTCAAGCCTCTGCCACTGTTAGTAAGCCCTTAGATAATTCTCAGCTTCCAAGCTCCATTCAGTATGTGGTGTCTATCATTAAGGAAATATTTTCTCTATTTTTTTAAAGCCGTTTTCAAGTCCCGGAGATGCCATGTACTTGGTCAAAATTCTTCTTCCCTCACCTTTTTCCTTCCTAAGGAAGTAGCAACTTGCCATGGCTGTTTATAAAAAAATAACAAATTATCCTTTACTGCTCATCTTTTAATCATTGAGTCAGATTTATCTTCAAAAAGTTTTTTGCATCAAGAAGGAAATGTATACCAAGTAAAATTTACTGAGTGGTTGCAGTTTTAGTAACAATCTTTTAATCATGTGCCTTACACATAACCTCTTAGAAACATCAGAAGCCATCAGCTCAACTACATAGCAGTAGTCTTAATCAAAAAATTCGCCAACTCCTCGTCGCCTGACCAAGATCAAGTCTATGTAATTAAATTCTTACAGATTACACCACTTGGCTTTAGTTCATCCTGAACCTTTAATGATCAAATATAGAATTCTATCCAGAGTGTTAAGTGGATCTGGAGCCTACAAAGGATCCTAAAAGGGTCCTAGGAGACTATCTTGGTCTTTTTATTCCAGCGTTCCCCTGCTTCATTCTACAAAGGATTTAGAACTATTTATACATATATATTATCACAAAACAGTAAAGCAGAAGTTAAAAGTGGAAGGAAAAGAAAAGTAAAGGTGGGGATGATATAAAATGGAGTCAGGGAAAGCAGAGCAATGGTAATTTGATACTTGTCTTTATAGGCTGTGAGATTGGCTCTGAACTCTCTAGTCATTGACGCTAGGTGAGAGAGAAAAGAAACCTGTGCTCAGAAGTACAGATACTCTTGGATACTGTTACAGCTTCCTAGACAATATTCTGGCAGCCTTGGTTTCTTGGGACTTTTCTTTTACCAATCTTCAGTGTGGACTGCTGTTATCATACCAAAGTACAATTCAGTAAAAGTATGAACAGTTCTTAAGTAGTCACTAGAGTGTGGCTCAGGTACTCAGGTTACTGTTTCTGTTACTTGACCAAGGACTGGATTTTAGAATTTCTAGAGAATGGATGGCCTGTGTGACCTTTGAGCAGTTCTCTCTAAATATTGTATCTCTTAACTCAATTTTTTTTTTATTTAACTCAATTTTTAATAGTTGTAGGTAGCAATGAGTTCAAAATTACACTGTCTAAGAAGTATCAGTGCAGCTATTTTGTGTTGCAAGGTGAGTTGAGAATGTATGTTGAGACAGTTGATCTTAAAAGTAGGAGCAAAAGAAAAATGAAGAATAAAGGTTGATCTGTGGTAGGGTAAGTATTCCATTATGAAACTCAAGGAACATAATGAGGACTCCTTCCTAAATATGGTGGGCTGAGCAAGTGTCTATAGTTTAAGCCAAAGTTTCCTTTGAAACTTCGAGCAATGCTGCTAGTTTTGAGCAATGCTTTTTTCTCATGTACCCTTCAAGATAAACCATTTGTAGTAGGTACGCCAGGGTAATCAGGTGTGATAATTTATTTTGTGAGATTGGTAGTTACAGAAACAAAACTTAAGTTTAGGAATAGTTGGTCTGTAATCCTTTCTGGATATAATTAACTAGCATTCCATTTGTCTCCTCAAGCCATTTCTGGTTTAAGGTAATAAAATATATTAGTTTTTAAAAGAATACTTATTTTTCTGTTTTCTTTAGGAAGAGCATATATCTTGCTCAATTGACCACATATCATTAACTTACTTGTTAAAAATTGGGAGTTAGGGCACAACCTTATTTTATGCCAAAGGGGAAAAAGTTTTTTTTTCGAGCTTACAAAAGCACTTTTTATTTGAGGCAAAGAGAAGTCTGGCTGAAAGGATTACAGTTCCAAGCTGTCAGAACTCAGCTGTTAGTGGCACAGTTTTGACTTTGTACATTGTACTTCTTCTTGGTCAGAAAAAGGGTATTTAGGTTGTATTTTCCCCAGCTGGGGAAAAGAAGAAAACTGGAAGAGACTTCTGTTCTACTGACACTGATCTTCAAACTCATCATCAAATTAGACAAGCCCTCGCTGGTTAGTCTGCAGGTTGCTGCCCCACTGCTGAAGGCCTAGGACATTTACTGTACACTACTGTAGACTTTATAAACACTGTACACTTAGGTTACACGAGACTTACCAGAAATTAATTGCACTGTGATTTTATGATGTCTTCTGTATTACTAGGTGATAGGAATTTTTCACCTCCGTTATAATCTTATGGGATCATCATCGTGTATGTGGTCTATAGTTGATCAGAATGTCCTTCTGTGGCACATGACTATGTTTGAAACAGTAGTGACTTACTTAACAGAATGATTTTTTGGGGGAAAAGCTAAGAATCTCCACTGATGAAGAGTGGCTGCCTTTTCTCTAAGTGTAAGGTAATAGAGATAACATCACACATGAAGTGAGTTTATTGCATCATTGATAATAGACTAATACAGGAAAAGAGCTGAAACCAGAATTGCGAACAATTTTTTAAAACATGACTTTTAAAATATATTAGAGTCTTTGCAGTACTTTATAATGAGATGGGAGTGACGATAGTTATTGTTTATACATCCAAAGGTTTCCTCATTATCTTATGGCACAGTGTATTAAAGAGCCCTTAAACTTAAAGATGAATTATATGCTTTTCTTTTATGAAAATACAGCTGTTGCAATTTTCTTGATCTTTTTTCCTTGCCAATAAATAGCTATCAGTTCTAATATGTTTAGCCTGGCACATATTATCTAAAAATTGTGTTGATCTAAGGAAAAGATGACATATTAACCAAGTGAGAAAGTAATGCTTTCTGAAAGAAACTTTTGCTATGTGAAGATGATTTTAAAAATTGGAACTGGGAAATATTTTTATTGTTATGTGATTTTCTTGCTAAAAACATTACGTGATACCTAGAAAAACTCTTATATTGTCATACATAAAATACCTGGAAATAGTTTCTCTGGGTTTTGAATGCATTTAATAAAAATGTAAAACTTTCTAATTAGCTTATAAACTGATACCAGGACAAATAGAAATTTACTAGGTAAATTTTGATAAAACCTTTTTCATAATTGGTAGATGGGATAGACTAGAATCCTGATTTAGTTCAGCTAAGCTACAGTGTACTTCTTCCATTTAGATCCACATGCTTTTGTAAGATTTTTTCAGCTACATCAGCCTTTATAAAACCCAGTATCAAAATAAACTGGACCTAGCACCCACACTTGGAATTGCCAAATCACTAAGAATTAAATTAATAAAGTTTAGTCAATCACTTTGTTCTTGTTAAAATATTAATATTTAAAGGGGTTTTATACCTTTAATGAAGAAATGAAGTTATTTAAAGTATATATCTTATTCATTTTAGCTTATATTCTTAAATTTGTATTATTTTATAGTGTAAATAATATTAGTTTAATAGTGTACATGTAATTTATATGTAAATAAATATCCATACATTGGAGTTCTGTGCTCAAAGACTTTTTACTAATTCAATGTGCAATTGAACATTTACAGATCACTAGATTTGATAGCGTCTAGCATTTGTGTGGTATTTTACAGTTTATAAAATGGTTTTGCAAATGTTTTCTAATTTGAACCTCATCAACAAGCTTTTGATGCAGGAAGATGTCATTATGCCATTTTATAGATGAGCCACTATGCTTTTTTATAGAGGTGGAACTGAAGGTCAGAGTATTTAAATGACTTGTTCAAGCTAACACAACTAGTTAATGGTGGGTCCTCAACTACAGCACAGGTCTTATTATTAGGTGGTGCTTTTTCTATTTATTCTGTTCATTGCTGCTGTACTGGTCATTCTTCAGGTTTTGACCTCATGCCTTAGTCTGTGTGTTATTTATTTTTCAGAGTCCTCAGGTAGTTTTTTTTGTTTGTTTTTTTTTTTCCTGTAAAGGAGAAATCATTGGGAAAGTAGTATAATTTACTATAAAAGTAAATTAAGAAAAATTGGAACAAAAGGGTAGAAGCCGACTAGAAATCTAGACAATATATTAATAATGAAAATATAAATGGCAGTAGATGGATTGGAAGTCAATTGAATACATTTCGTATGGAAAGCAATGTAAAGGAACCAGAGAAATATAGTCCAGGCAGATAGATCATTTGAACATTATCATGAGGGCAGGCTAGAGATGAATAGTTATAGAAAATACAGTGGGTATGTATGACATAGATGTAGTTTTGGGCTATAGTAAAATAGGTATTAATAAGTATAATGAATTAAGAATTGTGGGGATTATTTTGATCATTGTGTCTGCTTTTGATTTTTTTTTTTTTTTTTTTTGGAGACAGAGTCTTGCTCTGTTGCCTGGGCTAGAGTGCCATGGCATCAGGCTAGCTCACAGCAACCTCAAACTCCTGGGCTCAAGCAATCCTTCTGCCTCAGCCTTCCGAGTCGCTGGGACTCCAGACATGCGCCACCATGCCTGACTAATTTTTTCTATATATTTTTAGTTGTCCAGCTAATTTCTTTCTATTTTTAGTAGAGACAGGAGGGTCTCACTCTGACTCAGGCTGGTCTTTAACTCCTGACCTTGAGTGATCCTCTCGCCTCAGCCTCCCAGAGTGCTAGGATTACAGGCATGAGCCACTACACCCGGCCTGCTTTTGATTTTAATAAAACCTTACATAACACATAGCCTTGTATTTTGATTGTTCTGCCAGTACATAACATAACAAACTGAACAAAATTGAAGAATTATATATAGAGATGAAAAGTTACAGGCTGCTTGTATGATAATAGATTTATAGGTAACACAGATCTATGGATAACATTATCTATAGATAATAGTATGGATTTAACATACTAAATAGAAAATGATCAGGTCAGAAGAGTGACTTAAAAGTGTAGCATGGCTTCAGATATTATTTTCTAGGCTACAGTCAGTGCCATAATCTAAGAACACAGAGATTTATTTAACAAATTAAAATCTAATTTTAACTAGTTTTCATGAAAGGATGTTTTACATACAGCTTCTGTGGCTTTTTCATATTATAAATTCAAGGCATGGCTTGATCTTATTTCAGCCTAATGGCAACACATCTGGAAGTACTATGCATCACTAAAATGTTCATAGAAATTTTATGTGCTTTGAAATATTGCATATATGGTTATAAAATTCCCTTGATGTTCACTGGCATATTAAACTAAAATGGCATGGACAGCCATATTATTGTCTGTGTTAATAATCTACACATGAAAGGCTCCTTCAGTTCAGTTGAACATAGTTCTTACCTCTAATTGTTCATTAGGCCAGTGATCTTTTGTGTTATCAGGAGGAAAACCAAAATGGTGCAATTAAAATTTGAACCAATATCTGAAGTAACCGTACTCTTTCTTTTTTTAGTATTAAATGGAAAGATCTTCAGGGGTTTAGAAGATGTTAGAGAATTATTTTGGGCTTATCACAGTTTAAAGAACACTAGACTTGGAATCAAATCATTTAGATCTAGTTAGCAACAGCTATGTTGTTGATGTGCAGTGGACAAGTCACTTAAGCGTCCCCTAACAAATGTTTGTGCTGGTCCAGTTTGGCTTGTTCGTCAGTGGTTAAGCTTCCACACACATGTAAACATAAGCAAATGATTTATTAAGCTTTAAAGGTAGGAGCTCTCTGCAGGAGGCTTTGGTGCAGCCAGTCAGCTGGGGGAGTTTTAAGTCACTATAGTCTGTCCAATCAGAGAAGCTGGAGCAGTGTTAAAGATCCCTTATCCTTGAGTGAGCAGCTCTCCTGCAGGTTGCACAGCCACTCTTTATCATCCTTCTGGGTATGTAATAAATATTCAGATTAACACAAATGTGCAGAATGAAGAGATTCCAGTTAACAGACATTAAACTGTAACTGAATATACATAGAAATTCTCTTAACCAGTGTCACTTTAACACACACACTGGGTTAACCATTCTTGTCATTTTCCCATCAGTCCCATCTCACTGTGCCTGTCAGCATGCTCAGTGTTTGCAGGGGTAGGCTCCTCTCTAGAATGCCGACATACGTTTGTGCCTACCAGCTGAGGTGTGTGCTTACCAGGAAGCAGTTATGTCTACTTCTGAAATGTTTATTACATTTGTTCATATTATTGTAGTTAAATTATTCCAAATTATGTAAGCCAATGAATTGTGAGTATGAAAAGGTAATCAGTTCCTATTAAAGCAACATCAACTGCTTTAAAAAGACGTGATAAGATGAGCACTGAACAGAAATGGATGTTGGATTAAATATAGGTGAGACAACTGAAAGATATGAAAAAAATTGTACAAATATGGAGGGATTATGCACTCACCTTGCTTCACATGTCTTTAAATGCAGTGCTGTAACTTGAAAGTGAAACTGCAAACCATAGGTGATACATTACGTATGTGGTTCATGTATACATTTTAAATTAGAATGTTTGAAGTATGTCTGGTTTTGGTCATCTGCTTTAAGGTGACTTTCTATTAACTGACCAATTATTATTCCTGGCCTTCCTGGGTGAGAAGGCTTCCTCATACTTGATAGTTGAACATAGTCAACCTGCTTACACCTTTAGAAAACTGTGACATTTGCAGTTTAGGCAAGTTCTCCATGTGTGTCCCTGCTAATTCCTCCAGGGCACCCTTTACCTGTGTTTTCCTGTCTTTCAAGTGAGAACAATGGCATCTCCTTTAAGTTTTTAGAAAAGGGTAAAATTTAAATAAGGTATGGGTATGAAAACACTTTGGAAATAAGTGTGCCGTATACTATAGATACTGCAATCTTATTATTAAATATTTATAATAGGGAATCTGTGACTCATGCTTTAAGAAAATGCCCATCTTTTCTTAAACTTAGGCTTTATGCACAAAATCGGGTAACAGTTTTCTTATTTGGCATTTTGAAACACGAGTTTGAGCAAATAAACTAAACTTAAACTAATAAGCTAAAATTTAAGATGACTTAACTTCAGTGGTTTGGAAGATATTAAAGATGTTAGAGAATTAATTTGTCTCAGGCCCCGTGGGTATTGGAATTTAAAGAACCCTAGACTTGGAATCAGACTAGCTGGTCTGGTATCAGCTGTGCTCTTGATAGTACTTGATAGTGCTCTGACCCTAGTCTGGCAGTCACTGTTGTATTTCACAAGGATTTATAAAAGATTTCTTGTACTAACAAAAGGCTTAACTTTGGTTCACATTAAAGCACTAGCTGTTTTAGTACTCTCAGTTTTCATGGACATTAACCTCTTTAGTTAACACTCTTCATCTTGGAAAACGAAACTGCAGTCATACGGTTCTTAATTATGTGCATGGGGATTACCCTTTAATTGGTAACTAGCTTTTCGCTGCTTGGCTTCGGCAAATACACACACACCAGAGGCTTTGGGATCAAGTGGATCTGAATTTGAGTCCTTTCTCTACCACTCACTAGCTCTGTGACTTTTTGAAAGTTTCTTAAACCTCTTTATAAACCTCTTGTGTTTTCGTATGATAATATACCTCAGAGGGTTAATGAAGATAAAAAGAGATATGTGTGAAGTACATGGGCATATGGCATAGAAGGCACTTAGTAAAGGAGCCCTTTCTCTGGGTGCCAATTTTAAAATTTCATTCTGTCATTCTGTCAGAAAAACAGGAAAACTTGCCGGCTACACATCAATTCATTCGATGTGTTAGGTGTGGAAACCATTTGTAGTGGAACAGACTAAAAGGCATGAAGCATTTGCTACTGTGAGCTTCCATCATTTCTGAAGTTAGTTCATCCATTTCTTAAGTGCCAACTGGGATCGTCAGATATTTAGAATTTGAACATTGAGTGTTTGTGGCCCTGTGGTACTGACTTCGAATATATGACCAACACCTGGAGGGAGAGAAGCCAGGTGAACACTGTAGAAAAGAATAAATAAAGTTTATTATGGTCATCCTGGCTCAAAGTGGTCTTCTTTCAAAGTAATCCTAAGCAACATATCACTTCTCTTTTATTACACAGAGATGGGAAAAAGAATAAAAGGCATTTACTTTAAGATACTGTTGGCCGGGCGCGGTGGCTCACGCCTGTAATCCTAGCACTCTGGGAGGCTGAGGCAGGCGGATTGTTTGAGCTCAGGAGTTCAAGACCAGCCTGAGCAAGAGCGAGACCCCGTCTCTACTAAAAATAGAAAGAAATTAATTGGACAACTAAAAATATATAGAAAAAATTAGCCGGGCATGGTGGCGCATGCCTGTAATCCCAGCTACTTGGGAGGCTGAGGCAGAAGGATCGCTTGAACCCAGGAGTTTGAGGTTGCTGTGAGCTAGGCTGACGCCACGGCACTCACTCTAGCCTGGGCAAAAGAGTGAGACTCTGTCTCAAAAAAAAAAAAAAGAAAAAAGAAAAAAAGATATTGTTGTATCTTTCTGTTAAAAAATTTTCACCGTGCTGTTTTGTTTGTTTCTCCAGCCTCCATCCCATCCCTAACCCATCTTTGTCGTTTGGAGATTCGGTCCAGTCTAAAACCAGAACACCTACGATCTGACAGTTTTATTCGTCAGTTACCACTTCCAAGGAGCCTACAAAATTATTTGCTCTATGCGGAGGTTCTGAGGATGAATGAGGTTCCAGAGCTGGCAGCTATTCAAGATGGAGAAGGCAGTGAAGCTCCTTAACACAGCTCATTTCTTTCTCTGAAAACTACCAAGACAAAAGAGCCATAGAGTACAAATTATTCATGATTTTATAGCCAAAAGATGATTTTTGTTTGTGCAGTTGGATTGGGGGGTTGCAGTAGTTTAATTTGAATGTTTACAACTGGGTTTCCCAGTAAAAAAAATATATATATATATTAAACCTCAAGTATGTTACTTTATTGCAGTGTCATCAACAGTACATTTTATGTTGTAATATTTATTTACCTGACCATAATCTGATAATGAACTGTGATGCTGCTTCTAGTGCTAAACATGGCATATTTCTACCTGTGATTTGTGTTTACTTGGTGCTAGGAGCTCAGAATGGAATGCCGAAACTTCACTGAAAGTGTGTAACTGTGCTATTGAATCTCTTATTATTGTTATTTTACTTGGGGTTAAATATCTCTTATGTTTATAAATGAACAAGTTTTCCTGTCTTATCACATTTCATTCTCATCTCTTAATTCAGACACTTTTATGAAGAATTGATATTCACACGTAAACTCAGGGGCAATTTTTTTAAAAAGGAATACAGAAAATCAGTCATATTGCAGGGTTTCCCCCTCCACTTTCTTTATACTCTTTAGCTAAAAAATACTCCATTTCTAATCCACAAAGGCAAGAACAGACCTGAACTCCAAAACATACTCAGTTGGAAAAAAAAAGTTAGGTCAGTTTTTAGATAAACAAGCATTTTACCATATTTAGGATTTTAATCAGGAGAGTGAGGGGACATTTCTGTGGCACCATCTTTAAAGAAATAAAGATACATACTGCTGAGTTACTTAGCATCAAATGTAACATTCAGGCTCCATTCAACCCCAGAATCAGAGGGCAGCTTTGTTCATATGAAGCAGTAACAGCCAGTTCTATTAATGTTATAGTGTTTTTCCTTGTTATTATCTACATAGTTTATCAAACAACCCATGACATAAAGACCTCAGAATCCTAGGTTAATGAGGCACCACCTCATGGGTTTTTACACTTGCTTAATCTAGAGTTAGGAAGAACTAAACACTGGATCAAGTGAGCTGTGGTAAGAGGCTGTAGAGACTGGCCTTGAGAGAAGGTTATGAGAGCATTCCTGTCACCATAAGACAACCAGAGACAGGGGTAAAGGAGGCTAGTCTTCTGTCCTGTTGAGATCCCATGGCTTAAAGCAGGGAGTGGGTCAGCCATGTCTGGCTTTGATGACGAAAGCAGTGATGCAGGTGGGCTGAATGAGGGCAGCGTTAAGATCCAAAGGGGTAACAGCTCTTACTGAAGATTAGAGCTGCCTGTGGGGTGGAGATAGAGTGTGAACGTGAGTGTACAGGCAGGAATAAAGTTAGACATGGAAAACCAGATGGAAATTCCGATAATTAAATTTAGTAGAAAATTCTAAAATTGTATATGCCATTTTTTCAAATGTTGTCATAATCTTTATTTTCCAAACTCTGTATCTCTGATTTTTGACATAACACCAGCTTTTTGTTAGAACCAAGTGTACATATTGTTTAAATTTGAGGGTGTCTTTTTGTGTTTCGTTCATGTTCAAAATACAATAAAAATTCAATTACCCATAACTTACTGAGTTCTTGTTCTTGAATATCTGAAAATCAAAATTTCAGAAACATTTAAGTGCTTGGTAGTTAAAATTGGTATATGATTTTACCTTATTGTATATGATGTATCTTTCTTTTAGACTAGCTTTTATAATAAAATATTTATGATTTTTATGACTTACAGCAAGTACTCAGTGATAAATGTAATCTAAAAGTATTACTATATAGTGGTAGGTAAGTTACAGTTATAACTGAACAAAATGATATATCTAGTTAGTGTGACTCTTAAGCCCTGCCCTGCATGCATAATGCTGCTTTAATACTCTCAGTTTAAAGTCCCAGTGAGCCTCATGAAGAACCCTAATATAGTAGTTTTCTAATGGTGATGTATACTACTGGGGCAGGGCACAAAGCAGCAGTTTAATAACAATTACCAAGATTCAGCCTTTCCTGATCCCATGTTTTCCTTTAAGTATGTTTTCTGCTGATCTTTCTTGTCATAGGATATCTTTCTCTGACCATTTGATGTAATAACAGTAACCTGGACATGCTTTTTTCTAATTTCTCTCCCCATTTTGCCAAACGAAAAGTGTCTTCATCGGCAGCTTTCTGAAGGCCCTACTTTCCAGAGATCAGTGACACTCCTTTTGTGTCCCATGACAGCCTATGACAGTGACAGTCCTTCACTGACAGGCTGTCATATTTATGTCACATGACCACCAGTTGGCATCTCTAACTGTAGATCTCTTTCCACCTAAATCCAACCATAAACCTATTTGAAAATAATGTTTTATAAATCTTCGAGTTATTGTGTGAGGTACTGTTGGAGGACAGATGAGTACTTTTGATTGGTTACCACGTAAGGGTAACCAAAAACATATCCTAAACATATCCTAAATAATAACTGAAGAAAAAGTATTTATAAACAACTTCATGTCTTTTCTGGAACAGTGACCTTGTTCATCAAGTTTTCATCAGGGTGAGATACAGAAGTTGGAAAATTCATGTAAAACTTTGTCTTCTGTTTTATACTTTTCTGTATTCTCAGAAGTATATTCCTTTAATTATATTCCCTGATTAGTTATCGAAATATTTGTTTGAAGAGGAACTCTTAGTATAATTATTGCCAGCAGATCTCTCGTGCTACTGGGGAAAGATTTTAAGTGTTGGGGAATGGTTGAAGGGCTGGTGAAGTGCTAGTTCAGTAATATGGTCATTTTAAGATCAAGTGTTTTATATTTAAACATCAGGGGGGATGTCCAGAAAATCTACATACAGCTTTCTTCCAATTTCATGGATTCAAATGGAATTGAAGCAAATGGACGCTCAGCCCACTGGCTTCATTCATATACTCAGTTTGAAGAGGATCTCTAAGCCAAAGTGATCTCTAAAGCTTTTCCTTTGAGCTAGGAACATAAGATTAGCACCTTGGGTACAATTAATTCCCCTTAATTTCCTATACTGGAGCACTTGCCTCCTCCCTTCTCTCTTTCTCAGGCACACATAGATGTCAAGGTTAACGTGTAGATAGAGCCCAAACCAAGCGATGTCATTACTCATGGCTCTGTATGACCTGGGGTGGTTATTTGAAAGGTAACTGAGGGTGGATGTATCTGCCTTCCATTAAGGGCTAAAGTTGGATCTCTTAAGTGTGCACCTACATGTTCCTTCTAGGAGAAGGCAGTGCTTATGACCTCAGGTAAGTATGGCCCATATTTGACAGCTTACAGACTATCATGATAGTTTTATAAACACACTTTTTTTTTTGTATTTTTTGCCCTTTTTTAATTTCTTAAAACACTTAAGGAAAATTTAACATTCCTGTGTGTGACTGTTTAGGTTTCTTGTTTCACTTTCTTTTTCATTGTTTTTCTCTTTGAGGCTGAATTATCTGTTTATTCTCATCTGTATTTATTATTGTTGTATGACAAATGGTCATTGAAACACAGTACTTTGCAGTCAGTAAATATTGTTTTGTTCAGTAAATTCCTGTGGTTTTAATGAAATAGGGAACTGATTATGCTTAGTATTTTATTTCTGTGACATATTGGTAGAAAAAATGTATAGCCTCTATTTGTAACGACATGTCAGTAATTCATACTGAGAGGAGGCCATTCTGATTATGTTTGTTATGAAAGCACATGCTTTGAAATAACTTGGGCACAGATTTTAAGTATATATCACCTGCAGTTGCTTTAGTGAATAAAATGTTTAAATTTTAAATAAAGAACATCTATTAACCTGTCACTATGATAATAAAAATCTTTTTAAAACTTCTCATATAGGAATAACAATAATGGCACATTATAAGTGTTTAATTTAAAAAGACATACATGAGGCTGGGCATGGTGGCTGGCTCACGCCTGTAATCCCAGCACTCGGGAAGGCTGAGGCAGGAGAATTGCTTGAGGCCAGGAGTTCAAGACTAGCCTGGACTATGTAGTGAGACCCTGTCTCTACAAGAAATAGAAAAATTAGCTGAACATGGTGTGGTGCACCTGTAGTGCCAGCTGCTTGGGAGGGTGAGGCAGAGGATCATCTGACCCCAGGCATTCGAGGTTGCGGTGAGTTATAATTGTGCCACTGTACACTCCAGCCTGGGAGACAGAGTGAGACCCTGTCTCCAAAAAGCAAAACAAAACAAAAGAAAACAAAATCCCAAAGGAATACATGAAATTCAAGAAAAAATGCATTTTAAAATTCAGGAAGAAGAAAGGGAGGAAGGGACATAGATCTGTAATCCTGTCATCCAGGGCTACATCCATTATTAATGTCAACCTATGTGTTGGAATATTTTTTTCTCTCAGGTTTTTTTTTTCTTTTAATTTAAAATGAAACCATCTTTACAATTTTGTACCTGAATCAATCCTCCTCCTTATTATGTTAATGATACCTGCAGTCAAGCTTAAGCCATGAGTTATCACAGATTCTGGTTTGGTAAGAATGAGAAATAATGAGGCATCTTAGGTTGATTCTTTTCCTAAGGTGTCTGCATAAAGCAAACAACCCCTCCCTTCTATTTGTAAAGGAAAGGAGAATGGAGACGAGACCCTTGTGAACCTGCTGAAGTCATCTGGTCTCAGCCCAGGGTAGTCATGCAATTGCATATTCTTTGCATTGCTCTATTGTAACTACGTATGGTGTATATTTTTAATGAAGGAATTTAAAATGCAATTGTTGTGGTAAAGATTTGTGTCTGCATGATTTTTCTGTCTCAGGTTCTTTTTCATGCACAGCACTTAATAGATGAAGCAGAACAGGTGGTAATTGCCATTGGCGCACTGAGACTTGTGAATAGCATCTGTTTATGTCTCTGTTACCATCAAATGGTTAGCATAACCTTCTCTTCACTGCTTTCCTATGTGGATGATAAAAGTCTATCATGAGTCATTATAAGGCGCTAATTTATACTCTCTTTCTAACTTGATCAAATAGGTGAAGAAGAAAGTCCATCTGGTGACTCAATGTGACTATGATTTGAATCAAACAATTAGAAGGCTTAGTACTTCTGAGGTTATTCTGGACTACTGAATCAAATAATATGTGCCAAAGATACCAGTTTCATACCAGAGTATTTCCTTAAATAGATTCATTAGTTAGTAATGTGGAGTCTAGGTTTGGGTTTTTACATTCAAAAATTGTTAATTACTTTTAATTATATTAGACAGTAACACATTCAAATCCTTACGGTCTTTGTCTTTCTTGTAACTTATTTTTATTAAGCCCACTCTTAAATGTGGTGGTGTGTTATTTGTGTATTGATGTAAATGCATACCTTTTAAAAATTTTTATTATGGAAAATTTCAAGCACATAAAAATAGAGAATTACACAATGAACTTTCCATGTTCCCATCACTCAGCTTCAATAATGATCAACTCATGCATGGCCAATCTTATTTCCTTTTCCCTACCAATTCCCTACCTTCCATAAGCATTTTGAAGAAAATTCCAGGCATATCATCTGTAGGTTTTAGCATGTATCTCTAGAAGTCAAGGACTTCCCTTTTAAAATGTAACTATAACATCATCATCACACCCACCTCCTTAAAAAAGTTAGCAATAATTTATTAATACCAAATATCAGTCACAGATATTTGTACGTGGATATTCATAACAATTAAATGCATAGTTTTAATTGTCCTGTAACTTTTTAAACAGTTTGATTGAATCCAGATCCAAAAAAGATCCCTATGATATACTTTTTTTCTTTGAAATTTTTTGGTTGAAGATTTTGGATTATTTTCCTGTAAGTTTCCCACAGTTTGGATTTCACCAGTTGCATTCCCATGCTGTCATTTAACATGCTCCTTGTTTCTTCTTGCATTAGTTACATATTCCTCTGTAATAATTTTCCTCGAAACATAGTTTAAAACAATAATTAACGTTGCCTCACAGTTTCTTTGGATCAACAATTCAAGAGTGGCTTAGCTTAGTGGTTATGGCTCAGGGTCTGTCATGAGGTTGCATTCAAACTGTAACCTGGGGTCGCAGTGATCTAATGGCTTGATTGGAGCTGAAGGAGCCACTCCAAGGTGATTCACTCACATGGCTGTTGGCTGGAGGCCTCGGTCCCTCACTGCATGGACATCTCCACACAACTGCTTGAGTTTCCTCACGTGTCTGCTGGCTTACTCCAGTGCAAGTGATCTTAGATATAGAGCAAGGCGAATGCCAGTGTCTTATGAGCTATCTTGGAACTCACACACTATCATTTCCGATCCATTCTATTCATTAGAAACAAGTCGCAAAGTACAGCCCATATTCAAGGAGAGAGGAATTAGGCTCCATCTTTTGAAGGAAGGAGTATCAAAGAATTTGTGGACATTTTTTAAACCACCACACTTTTTTTCCTGTGAATTGGTAGTCAGATACAGACAAGGATGCTATATAGTTTCCAGGGCCCAGTGCAAAAGGAAACGTGGGAACTCTTGTTCAAATTTCAAGATGGGGACAGCAGAGCATTAAACCACACACGAAGGCCTCCTGAACTCAGAGCCCTGTGCGACTGCACGGATTACATCCATGAAACCAGCCCCGATGTAGGGGCTTGATCGGATTCAGATTTGGTACTCGTACACTTTCTTTCTTGCAGTACTGCTTCATAGATGTTGGGTACTTCATCTCTCCTAGTGATGTTAGCAGCAATTGGTGATCACTAGCTAGATCTATTAATTTATTACAGTTTGCTTTATTTATTAGCTGTAATACTTTCAAAAAGAGAACTTCCTTTCATTATTTGGTTACCCTGAGGTCTAGTTTATATAGAAAAAACAGTAAAATGCCTGGCTCTTTTCCTTTACTTGCCAGTTTTCAGGATAACGAATTGGTTCTCTAATGTCCTTTGAAGGTGGTCAGTAAGTTTTTCTTTAGTATTAATATAAACATAGATTTTGATGCTTTCTAATCCATTGCAGTAATTACTCTTATCAATATTCAAATTGCCCTATCTTTAGGTAGTATTTAAGTTTCCTTTTCTTTTTTGGGGGGGCAGACAGGGTCTTGAGGATCTTCCTTGGTTGACCAGGCTAGAGTGCAATGGCCTGATCATAACTCCTTGCAGCCTCGAACTCCTGGGCTCAAATGATCCTCTTGCATCAGCCTCCTGAGTAGCTGGGACTACAGGCCCACGTCACCATGCCTGACTAATTTTTTAAAAACTTTTTGCAGAGATGGGGTCTCACTATGTTGCCCAGGCTGATCTTGAACTCCTAGCCTCAAATGATCCTCTCACCTTGGCTTTCCAAAGTGCTGGGATTACAGACGTGAGCCACTGCATCCGGCCAGTGTTTAAATTTTCTTTGATAACTACCTTACTTTCTGGTAACAAGATAGTTCAGGTTTATCGTGTACGTTTCCTTCCTCAGACCTGGAATCAGACATTTTTCCAAAGATTTTTGTTTGCTTTTTCAGAAATGGTATTATATGGACTATATGTATCACACACACATGCACCCTATAGTCCTGGCATTGAGGCGCTCATTTCTACTGGTTTAATCATTGTTTGATCATTTAGTGGACAAAGGTAAGAAATGTAGTCATGCGTGACATAATGACGTTTTGATCAGTGACAAACTGCATGTACAATGGTGGTCCCATAAGATAATACTGTGTTTTTATTATACCTTTTCTATGTTTAGATATGGTTAGATACCCGAATACGTACTGTTGTGCTACAATTGCCTGCAGTATTCAGTACAGTAAGTAACATGCCGTATAGCTCTGTAGCCTAGGTGCGCAGGATGCCGTGTCATCTAGGTTTCCGTAAGTACATTCTGTGACGTTCACACAACCAAAAAATGTATTGGGAATACATTTCTCAGAATGTATTCCCATCGTTAAGTGACACATGACTGTATGTATACATTCATTCTGTTTATAATCTTCATACTGATAACTTCAAATTTACAGATTTCTCATTCAACTTCATTGATCTTTCATCTATGTATTTTCTTCCTTCTGTGCTGAAAATCCTACTTCCCAGTGATACTAACAATTACTCATTTGTTTTATAGAAGATTCATACACAATAATCTCAGAATAACACTTTCTACCTGACCATAAATAATAAAATTGGTGAAAACAGTTTACAATTTTTCTTCTCTCCCCTGAACCCCAATTCTTTTTGTTATTTAAGTATCTCACTGGGGATGTACAGTCAGATGGCTGTGTTTTAAAGTCACTTGTATGCACAGGATCACGTGTTTCATTTTCGTTTTGTCTTTTAGAGATTTAAAATTTTTGATTTTGCTTTATAATTATGAGAAATATATACATGGTTTCAAATTCAAATTGACAGGAAAAAGCTATACGCAAAGAAATCTAGCTTCTATACCATGTCCTCTCCATTCTATTTTGTTGCTTTCCCAAAGGTAGCTTGTTTATAGTTTATTCTTTTACTTGTTTTAAACATAAGCATATATTTTCAAAGCCCTTCCTTTGATAAGCAGGAAAATAACGTATACGATTTTCTCTATCCTGCTTTTTTCACTGAAATATATCCTGAAGACAATTCCATAATAGTATATAGAGGTAGTCCTCATTTCTTTTCATAGCAGCATGGTGCGTCAGTGCAGATATAGCACAGTTTATTCAACCTTTCCCCTTTAGATGTGCCTTTGGATTATGTCTAGTCTTTTGCTGTTATAAATGGTGCTGCAGTGAATAGCTTTGTGGTGTTCGTATTTTTGCCAGTTTAGCTTTGGGAGATTCCTAGAAGTGGTGTAGCTAGGTCAAAAGATAAATGCATGCTCAACTTTGCTAGATATTGCCAAGTTCCTCCCCCCATAGGCAAATGGTGTACATTAGTAATATATGAGAATACCAATAGAGAAAGCTAATATGTGGATATTTGCCGATTTCACAGATGAAAAGTATGTCAGTATAATTTTGATTTGTATTTCTCTTATGAGCAAAATGGAGCATCTTTTCATATTGGTGAGAGAAATGGATCCAATTTTAATTATTTCCATGTGGCTTCCCAGTATCTCAAAAACATTTATTAGAAGGTCTATCTTTTCCTTACTGATTGAGATATTGCCATTAGACACACATTTCTATATACTACTTTTTTTCTAATTGGCCTATCTTCTAATTATGCACCTGTACCAAACTTTTAGTTATCAAAAATTTGTAATGTGTTTGATGCCTGACAAGACCATCTCCTCTTCATTGTTCGCTTAGAATTTTCCTTGCAATATTTTCTTGTTTATTCTTCTAGGCAAACTTTAAATAACTCTAGCTCCAGTGAAATACCTTATGGAAGTTTTATTTGGATTGTGCTAAATTTATGAATTAATTTAGAGAAAACTAACATCTGTGTGATGTGTCTTCCTAGGCAAGAAGTGTGGTATGTCTTTCCTGTTGTTTGTATCTAATTTTGTGTCTTAGTGACTTCTTCTCACCAATAGAATGTGTTAGAAGTAATGACTTAAGAGGCTAGGTCATAAAAGGCAATACAGCTTCTGTCCTGTTCTCTCTCTCTCTCCTCACCTTTGGAACCTTGCTGCCATGTTGTGAGGATGTCCAGGCCACATGTAGGTGTTCTGGTCAATAAGTTACAGCTAACGTTCCAGCCAATAGCCAGTATCAACACCAGACAGATGAGTTAGCAAATCTTCAGATGATCCCAATCTTTATCTTTTGAAAGACCTCAGCTGACACCAAGTTCAATAGATTTGAGCTCTCCTCACCAACTCCTGCTCAAATTGCAAATTTTTGAGCAAAATAAATGCTGTCATTGTTTTAATCTAGTAAGTTTAGGTGGTTTTAAAGAACAATACGTAGCACCAAGTACCCAACCCAATCCATAGTCAACATTATTTCATCTATAACCCCACCCATTATCCCAGCTAATCTGAAGCAGATGCCAGACTTCATGTGCCATTTTTCTATGTATACATACATACATGTACACACATAACACTTTTTAAATGACATACCCACAATGCCTTTATCACATCTAAAAATTCTTTAATATTGTCAGGTATCCACTCAATGTTCAACTTTCCATCATTGTCTCATGAATTTTTTAACAACTTATTTGTCTGTATCAGGATCCAATTAAATTCCATATATTGCAATCAGTTAATATGCCTTTTAATATTTTTAAAAAAAATCTATGTGTCTCCCAACATTTTAAAGGACCTAATTTGTGCAAGGCTTTAGGAAGTTTATAAAGGAGAACGGATAGCCTGAAATTGCTTAGTAGGAAAGAGCTGTGCATACACAAAAACCATGAAACAAAGAGTAATGTGATAGGAGTTGGGTGAATAAAATGTGAGATTTGAGAAAAGGAAGAGAACACTTTTCTTATCTTCAGGCTGGAGTGACTGTGGTGTTCAGAGAGGCCTAGACAGGCATCTTAGTCAGTTTGGGCTGCTATCATGAAATACCATAAACTGGGTGGCTTAAACAACTGTTGGGGTACAGAAAATCATGCCTCCAAATATGGTGCTTTGTCATGCTGAGTGCTTTGATTAAAGAAAATCGAAAGGACTAAGAAATATGCCTCAGAACCAAGGTCTCTCTCTGACCTTGTCTCCTTGGTCCTCTTTCTTTCCCCAAGCACTAGAAGGGGTCCTCTCTGGAAATTTCTTATCTGACTAAGAAAGCTTCTTTCCAAAAGAAAAGCAATTGTCTTTAGACCGTCTTCTTAGGAATCTCCTTAAATAACTAGAAAAGATTAAATACCACAGAAGAGACTAGGTGTTGTCACCAGGACCAGACATACTTTTTATCTGTTCTTCTGATGGCAACTCTGAGAGATTACCTGGGAGGCTTTATCTGTACAGTAAGACAATCTCTGTTCACAGTGGTGTCCCACGCTTCGCCTTCTCATCACCGCCCTCTGTCCCAGGCCATTGTTCTTTGGGCTCATTCATTCCCCCTGAAAATCACTCACTCCTATACCCCCATATTCCCTTCCCCTATTGAGGAAGGATATGTAAGCATCTGGACCTCACTGGGTTATTGGGTAATCATACTCCCTTGATTTTCTCCTGTGCATATTAAATAAATTTTGTATGCCTTTTTCTTCTATTAATCTGCCTTTTGTCAGTTCATTTTTAGCAAACCTTCATAGGCAGGGAGGAAGCATAACAAACATTTATTTCTCACAGTCCTGGAGGCTGGGAAGTCCAAGATCAAGGTGTCGGCAGGTTTGGTGTCTGGTGAGGGCCTGATTTCTGGTTTCCAGACAACTGCCTTCTTTCTGTGTCTTCACTTGGGAGAGAAAGAGAGAGCGAGATCGAGAGAGGGAGAGAGAGATCTCATGTCTCTTCCTCCTGTTGTAAGGGCTTCAATCCCATCCTGAGAGCCCCATCCTCATGGCCTAATTATCTCCCAAGGGCCCATCTCTAAATACCATCACACTGGGGGTTAGGGCTTCAATATATGAATTTTGAGGGGATACAAACATTTGGACCATAGGAACAGGGCAGAAAACAGACAGAATGGGAACTTCCAGCAGGTTCCGAAGAACTTCACAGATGTCAAGACTAGTGAGCCAAAGGAGTAAAATATCTGTTACTCATGATTTACCTTAGAACAACTCCACCTGAGATTGTTATTGGTCCTTGCAACCAGTACGAACTTTCATCCTCACAATCTTTAGTTCTCCAACTGCAAAAGCTCCTAAGATAATTTGCATCACACACTTTCAGAATTACTGAGGAGTCCTTTAAAATTGAGATTTTACTCTGGGGGAAATGGATATGAGAGCAGTTTTGCTATAACAAGAGTAACCATAAGTATTTTAAGTGTGATTCAAACTGGGAGGGAGAAACCTCAGCAGAAGAAATGTGTGTCCATTCAGTACTAGTGGTGCAATTTTTTTGACAATACAAGATCCGAATTAAGCTTTATCGATTTCTTGGTTTACAAAAAAAAATGCAGATAATACTGGTTTTGACAATCTCTTGACTACATCTCCTGAATATTTATAAACCTAAATAAGATGCTTTTAACTGGTTCAGAGGACAGTTTATTCATTTTGTCCTATTTTAATTCCCTAAAGACCCACTGTAAGAAAGGGGATATTTATGACCTGTGACTAATATCTAGTAATCATGATGGACAATGGCTTTTATCATTTAAGAGCTACTTGAGGAAGGGGAAAGGCCTTCAATGGTCAGTAGGGCATTTTAAAAATCTAATAAACTGCTATTACTGCTTCAGTAATAGAAGTTTAATGGCTTGTTAGACATACAAATTGCATGAAATTTATTTAAAGATAATTTTGGGGTCAGAATAAGGGATTTACACATGTAATTATCCTGTTGATCAAGGTGAAAATGAATAACTTGCTTTTACTAAAAATGTAAGAAGGCATGCTTATTTAATTTTTGCATGTTACGAGTCTCGGAACGATATTAGATATTGGTGGTAGCTGCAATTATCCTATGGTGATAGTTTTTCTTTTTAAATGGGGTGAGCTTTAGAGGGGTTCCGAGGCAGGTGCAGAACTCTGGAGAGAACTAGGAATCAAATGGTCATTTCTTGTCAAGCCTAGACAACAGCATATCCAGGCCGTGAGGAAATTTGAGTAGTCAGAACTTATTTCCAGAATCTGAGTTTAAACATGAGCAGCTAGAGGATCTGGGGCAACTCATGTATGCTTGCTAGCTGTCACTTTAATTTTATTTAAAAGGCAAAATTTGGCTGGCCCATTAAATTGTTCTTTTCATTTTTCTAATGTCATATTTACCATCTAAAAAGTTAAAATTGCTTAGCTATTCATAAGTTACTATTTTCTTTTTAATGTATCATCCTGTATAAATAACTTTAATATTGATATCAGTTATCTATTGCTACATAACAAATTACCACAAATTTAGTAGCTTAAAACAACAAATATTTGTCATCTCACAATTTCTGTGGGTCAGGAATCTGGGCACAAATTAGCTGGATCCTCTGCTTCAGGGTCTCCCATGAGTTTGCAGTCAAGGTATTGACCAGGGCCAGGGTCTTATTTGATAGCTTGACTGGAGAAGGATCTGATTGTACCCTCATGTGGCTGTTGGCAAGATTTAGTTCCTTGCAGCCTGTTGGACTCAGTGCCTCAGTTTTTGCTGGCTGTTGGCTGGAGGCCACCTTCCATCTTAGCTATCACCTGAGGCCACACTCAATTCCTAATAGTTGTCCCCAATGTGGCTGCTTGCTTGATCAAGTAAGAAATAAAGTCTGCTAGCAAGGCGAAAGCCACTGTTATGTATGTTAATCATGGAAATGACAACCCGCCATCTTTGCCATGTTCTGTCATTTAGATGCAAGTCAAAGGTCACAACCACACTCAAGAGGAGGCAATGTGAAAACAATTGGGGGTTATTTTAGAGTCTGTCTGCTGCAATATTATTTTATTAATATTAAAATATATTTTCTTTTAGAAAATGTAAGCACTGTGGATAAATTACAAAAAAATCCTGCAATTCCTACCACCCAAAGAGAAAAACCATTAATATTTTGGTACATATTCTTCCAGCCTTTTTTCCTCTATTTTATATATTATTAAATATTAAAATAAATAAAAATGTGGTCATAACTTGATACACTGTTGTGTAATCTATCTCGTTTAATCCATTAAAGATTCTTGCAAACTAGTAAATAATCTTCTATACAATTTTAAATGGCTGAATAAATTTATGTTATGATTAGACCATGGTACATTAAACCCAGAGGTTGGGAAACTTCTTATGTAAAAGCAAAATAGTAAATATTTTAGGCTTTGGGGCCATATAGTTTGTTGTAACTACCCAACTCTGCTATTGTAGTGTGAAATCAGTGATAGACAATATATTAATAAGTGGGGTGTGGCTGTGTTGCAGTAAAACTTTCTTCGTGCACGCTGAAATTTGAATTTCATGTAATTCTCATGTATGACAAAATATTATTTTTCTTTTGATTTATTTCAACCATTTAAAAATGTAGAAACTACTCTTAGCTTGCAGGCTGGATGAAAAAAGGTGGTGGGTCAGATTTGGTCCATGGGCTGTAGTATGGTTTATCCTATTACTTTCAGAAAGATATTCAGATAATTCCAAATTTTTAGTACTAGAATTAATGCTGAGATTAACATCTTGGTAGCTAAATGTATGTACCTATTTATAATTATTTACTGAGGACAAATTCTTAAAAGTAGAATTATTGGATCAAATGTTATACACATAAAACTTCAATACATTTGGTAAATTACTCTCTACAAAGGTGGTGTCAGATGTGTACACCTACCAAAGTGTGTGATTATGCTAATTTCTGTGTCCTTTCTAATACTGGGTGTTATCTTTTGAGGAATCTTTGCCAACTTGATAAGTTAAAAATGTCAAAGATTTCTCTTTTTAATAAACAGTTCATATGATATTTTAAATTAACATTTTAAAAATGCATTTCAAATCTGTGGTTTCTTTCTTTCAGACTGTAGATCTAGGTGTCCTAAGATAACGGGTCCCACTGAAATGACATGTAAATAAAGTTAATGCTGAGGGCCACTTGACTATTAAGAATCCATAATATTATGCTAATGCTTGTTACAGGAAATTATTGATTATAAGACTGACTGATAAAGTCTCTATTTGAGCCATTGCCATTATATCACTAGAAAAACTAAGTTGGTAATATAGGTATTTTGTAGTACTTAAGGTGAAGTGTTAATTATGCCCAAGAAGGAAGTGTGCTCATAGCTTTGGGCCATTTTGAGCAATGGACTAAATGGAAATTAAAAATTTAAAAATCTATGTCTATATTTATATCTATCTATATCTATCAGGGTTTGATTCTATTTTCTTCTTAAAACTCAGATATGATCATGTCACTCCTGTTATTAAAATCTTTTCTGATTCCTTTCTTGCCATCTGAAGTCCAGACTCCTTAGCATGGTATTCAAGATTCAATAAGATCTGTTTTTAGTTTATCTTTTTAATCTAATATAATGCTGCTTTACTATAGGAAATAATAATAACACAATAATCACAACTAATGTTTATTAAGGCTTAAAAATATGCACCAGATATTGGGGTAGCACTTTGAGTTAGGTACTATTATTTTTACTATCTTAAAGATGGGAAAATAGGTTTAGAAAATGTAAGTAGCTTCCAAAGATCAAACGACCGTAAGTCATGTTTATTTTTTTCCCCGCCTGACCTCGCTACCCCAGATGATAAAATTAATTTATTCTTAAGGTCCTCAGCTGAGGGCTCTATCAGAGGCCAGCAGAGTCTTAGAGAAAAGATGTTTTCTCTCCTCTGCCTTGGAGGAGGTTTAAGAGTTCTAACAGTCTACCAGTGACCCAAGTGGTCTGTTTGTTTCAAATAACAGTAATAGAGATGAGCTTTAGAACAACATGCTAATATCCCTCTTAGGGACATTTATAGAATATCGAAATGCCCCAGAAGGGAAATACAGCTCCCTATAGAATATTTCATTGGATAATAAAATTCCTAAACTGCTTACTTGGAGTTGATGATCTATGGCAGTGTGTATACATTATTTTTATACTCTATGGTAAAATATAGCAATAATAATTCAGGGCATATAGAACAGTAATAGATTGTCAAATATTATTGTCTTTAATGAAATGAAGAGTCTCATTGGAAAATGATGGGAAATTAATGACTTAAGCAATAAGCCCAAATCCACTACACCCTGTACAAAACAAATGGCAGGAACATCTCCGTTCTCAATAGCTTTTCTCCCTCTGTCTTAGAGGAAGTATGTGGGAGTTGAAGAAAAGCCTAAACTTATCAGAGAACACGGTGGTTATACTGAGTGCTGGGATTCCTGGGTCCCTGTTGTTGGATATGAAGTAACTATGAGCCCTGTCGAAGGTGTCAGTGCAGTGTAGTGTATTAGGTTGCCAGTGGCAATGAGTGGCATCTAAAGAACAATTCTAAGTCATAATGTTCCTGATTAGAAAGCCCTAATTTAAATGGTGGCACAACTTTGCTGATTCCTTACTCCCCTCCCACCATTACGATATTCCCTTAAAAGGATTCACTTGAGAGGCCAAATCACTTTCAGGCATTTTCTCACAATGTGAATTCTACCCAGGATGTACATCAAGAGGCTCCTATGTCAACGCCGTCAATTGTCTGAAATTCCACTTTCCACTTAGTTCAGGAAAACATGGCAAAGGAACTCTGAGAGTGTTTATTTTTCTTCACCAGCCAAACTATGCAAAAGTGTATGATTCATTATTCTTTGTCACAAAATATATAAAAGAAAAAAATTAAGTGTATCTAAAGTTTTGTCTTCCTTCCCTCTTTTTCTTCCCATTTATTGAGAGAAAACTATCCTTGTCAGGTTGGTGACTTTCTTGGTTCCCTTTATAACTAAATCTACTGGCACCTTGTAAAAAGCCTTCTCAGGTGCAGATTTTTCTAGGTGTGTCTCTTCCCACTGGAGTCATAGGACCTTGGATCTCAGATGATCCTGTTGGCTTGCACCCAGACACTTTGTCTCCACCCCTAGCTCTTTGGATGGTGGCTTGGGTGGATGGTCTGCTTGGGTTTGGGTTTGGCTCCTTCCCGAGATGCTGCCTCTGACTGTACGTACCCTGAGGGTAAG
>RJWJ010003315.1:0-88099 GCA_004363605.1 Indri indri
TCCATCATAACTATAAGTGATCACATGACGTAATGCACATTTTCTGAAAGATCTTTGAAAACAGATAAAAAGAGAGGATAAGTGCCTGATGGGTTTCTTCTGGAGAGAACCTGAGCATAATCAAAGAGCATGAGTTCTTTCAAATTAGTTCAAACTCCTGCTCTACCACTGAGGCAGTATGAGACTGTGGCCAGGTCACGACCAGGTTATGTGACACAAGCCTCAAAATCCTTTCCCGGAAAATGAGAACACGTCCCTCTACCCCACAGGACAGGTAAGTGAAGGAACTAAAGGTACACGGGACACAATCAGGCAGAGTAGGTAGGTAATCAATGTTAGTTTCAGATGCTGGGGACAGGAACTGTCCTAAAGCACAATATTGAGGTCACAGGAACATTTAGACTAGACAGCATTTATATGGATACTTTGTAAGAAAATCTCTAATTTTTTATATTGGTTCAGGTATAATAGCAAAAATGATCTGTCATTCAAAAAAACCTTAATTCTAAAGTCTTCTACTTAAATCTGGGTGGTAGGAACATGAGTGATTATTATTTTATTCAATAAAATCTTTTTTTATATTAATATGTTCAAAATATTTCATCTCTCTTTCTGACACACACACACACACACACACACACACACACACACACACACACACAGTGTCCTTCATCCTGCAGCAATTTACAATTTTCACACAGACGGTTTAACAGAATCCTGGAGAAATAAATGACAGCAACATCACAAGACAAATAGGAACAAATGTAGTCAGGGAATTTAAAAAAATGTTTTTCTAAATTAACCTATAAAAAATTCTGGCATTTATATAAACATAAATATTTTAAATCTGATTCTTTTTTACCTTATCTGGTTCACAATTCTATTAACGATTTCATTTTCTCACGCATTAAGATTTCACATGCTACCAAAATACCACAAATCACAGAAATGTGTCACAAAATACAACATCTTTGAAACACTAGACAGTATCTTTCCGTCTCCCCACCAGAGGCCCTGTCCTGCAGGAAACAGAAGACCCAATTCCCAGGGCCTTCCTACGGCCCCTCAGAGGCCACTCTGTGTGCCAGGCATGAGTGAGCAGAGAGGCAAGAGCCGGCATTTGGAGAGAAAGGGCACTGGTCTCCACCAGGGAAGACAAGCTCACCAGGAGGGGATGAGCCCTGGTGCAGGGAACACAGAGGAGTTTCTGGCTCCTGACTGCACAGTGCCACAAAGTCAAAAGAAGCACTGCTCTGGATCCACCTGTCCGTAGGAGAACCAGCTAACAAGAGACTACTGGCTTCTCTGACTACCAAATTCTGAGCCACTTATCAGAAGTGCGCACTCTCTCTCAATCTCAAAGTAATCCTTCCATAGAAAGAACAGACAATTATAGTTTGAAATTTTACAGCTTCCGTATTCTGTACCGTCTACAAATTCACAACAACCAAGGGATAAAAATTGGAAAAACCCAAGATATGCTTACTTCCACACTGAATCAAATGCTATATGAACTAATAAAGAAAATAAACAAAGGTCTGCATACAAAGTCAAGGGAATCTCAGTGGAAACATTATTTTATTCAGTGAGAAAGTTCTGCCTGTATATCTTCACTGAAACAATGCCTGGTAAAGTCACCAATTCATTCACTTAACAACACTGTGACCAAGTAGTGTTCTAGGTATGGAAAAAAACAAACACCCTGAGCTTGTGGCCAAATCCAGTGGATCCTTGACATCTCTGAAACGCTCGCTTGCCTGGAACCGTCCCAGCCCCTACTCCCCTCCTTCTCTGGAAGCCCCAACTCTCCAGCTCTACACAGATCCATCCAGCTGCTCTTTCTTTGTCCACCTGACCAGCCTGCCCACTTCCACTGGGTGTTACAGGATGAAGGGTCCTCTGAACATGGGGGTCCAGAGCCCTTCCCCTTCTCATTGTTTATTCTCTAGGAGGATCTTATCCACTTTGAGTCTCATGACCTCTAAATGCTACCTATATACAGATATGTCCCAGATTCCTATACTCAGCCCAGATTTCTATGAGTTATAAACATGAACATACAGCTTCCATCCAGGCAGGCTGGTGCCCTTGTGTGCCCTGTCTCAGTGGACACACAAGACCTGGAAGTCAACCTTAATGCCTTCCCTTTCTGCACCCCCAAAGTTATTGGAGTCTACTTTCTAAGTGTGATATTGTGAAATATATATTTGATCTTCCATCTTGTTTCCTGGCATAGGACGGACTCCTAAAATCCTAGGAATCTCCAAAATGATGTCTTTTGTATGCTAATGAGTTGACTGATGGCTGGCAGCCCCTAGGTAGCTCCAGCATGGGGCTGGTCACCAGAAAGACCAAGGCATGACTGGAGGGTTGGGACTTTCAGCCCCACATCCTCCCTCCCAGGACCAGAGGGGAGAGAGGGTAAATCCATCACCAATGGTCAATGATCTAATCAATCAGGTGTATGTAATGAAGCTTCCATAAAAACCCAAAAGGACTGGCTTCAGAGAACTTCTGGATAGCTGAACACATGGAGGTGCCTGGAGAGTGGTTTCCTAGGAGAGGGCATGGAAGCTCCATGCCCTGTCCCCCATACCTCGCCCTAGGTATCTCTTCATTTGTATCCTTTTTTAATAATATCCTTTATAACAAACCAGTAAATTTAAGGAAGTGTTTCCCTGAGTTCCATGAGCCACTCCTGCAAACTAATCAAACCTGAGGAGGGAGGCAATTTATAGCCAGTTAGTCAGAAGCACAGGCCACAACCTGGGGCTTGTGACTGGCATCTGAAGTGGGGGCGGTACTGTGGGACAGGGCCTCAGCCTGTGCAACAGATGCTATATCAGGTAGATACTGTCAGAACTGAAGAGGATTAGCGGACACCCAGCTGGTGTCCACTGCAGAATTGCTTGCTTGCTTGATGGGTGGAGAAAAAAACCTACACATTTGGTCACAGAAGTCTTCTCTGTTGTATAAAAGGAGAGGAGAAATAGTTTTGTGTTTTTCCAGTCTCAGACTAAGTACCTCTCATAGTCATTCAATTTTCCAATTCCATCACCCCCATCCCAAACCAAGTTACCATCGTCTCTTGCCTGGACAATGACAAGTTTCCTATGCGGTCTTCTTGTTTCCATTCTGGGCCTCTCTAATCCCAATCTAATGACATCATTCCTCTGCTAAAAATATGACAATGTCAACTTTTCATAACACTAATGACAAAAACCTCTACCAGGCCTGCAAACCCCTGCCTACCTCTTTCCCTCTCATCCAGTGCCACTCTCTTCCTTCGTCTTTGCTCCAGAAAAACTAGACATTCTTGAGTTGCTGGAAATTGCCAAGCTCCTTCCCACCCTGGGGCCCTTGCTGCCTGGAACATTCTTTTCCCTTTCTTAGTACATACTCACAGCCCAGTTCCTTTCTTAGGAACTGGGCCTTCTCTGACCTTCTCTGCCTTACCTGCGACTAGGTTAAGTTCCTCCCACCTGGCTGTCTGTAGTTTTTCCTTCACAACACTTACTACAATTTTTAATTATGTTTATTTCTGTAATTATTTATTTTATATCAATCTCTGCCAAGAGACTGTAAGCTCCATGAGGGCAAAGATCTTGTCTGTTTTCAAGCACTGTATTTCCAGCAGCATGCTCACTGTTTGGTACAAAAGGGTAAATAAATGAAGATATTTAAAGGTTAACTAATGGGACATTTAATATAGTTTACTTCACTCTATGTACTAAAAAACTACCACAAAGCATTAGAAGTATAGTGAGGTAATTTATATGCAAATGTACCTAAAATATAATTCCATGATTCTATAAATATATTTGACAGCATAAATAGTCCCAATGAAAATTTCACAATATCTTAATTACAACATAAATGCCAAATGATGGAATCAACCTCCATACTAATCTATGTATACCATATTCAGAAAAAAATACTATTAACACTATGGATCAAATGTCAGTTGGTCCAAAGAAGACATACTCATGGCCAAAAGCACAGAAAAAGATGTTCAACATCATTAGTCATTAGAGAAACACAAATCAAAACACAAGGAGATGCCACTTCTCACCCACTAGGATGGCTGTAATAAAACAAAAAACAAAGAGGAAAATAAAAAGTGTTGGGGGAGGATGTAGAGCAATGGAATACTTGCTAATGGGAATGTAAAATGGTAATGCCACTTTGGAAAACAATCTGGCAGTTCCTCAAAAAGTTAAACACAGAACTGCAATATGATCTAGCAATTCTGAGTACATACACGAAAAAGTGAAAGCAGAGACTCAAACATTTATTTCTACACCAATGTTCCTGGCAGCATTATTCACATAGCCAAAAAGTTGGAATAACCTAAATATTCATTGACAGATGAATGGATAAATAAAATGTGGTATTACCCACACAATATCCAATTTAATGCCACTGAATTGTACACTTAAAAATGGTAACTTTTAGGCTGGGCATGGTGGCTCACACCTGTAATCCTAGCACTCTGGGAGGCCGAGGCAGGAGGATCGCTTGAGGTCAGGAGTTCAAGACCAACCAGAGCAAGAGTGAGACCCCATCTCTACAAAAAATAGAAAAATTAGCTGGGCATGGTGATGCGTGCCTGTGGTCCCAGCTACTCGGGAGGCTGAAGCAGGAAGAACATATGAGCCAGGAGTTTGAAGTTGCAGTGAGCTATGATGATGCCACTATACTCTAGCCTGAGCAACAGAGTGAGGCCCCATTTCAAACAAATAAAAAGAGGGTAACTTTTTAAATATATATTTTACTATGATTTAAAAGAACCCAGTACATGAATAATCATAGCAGCATTATTCATAAAAGACAAAAAGTAGAAATAACTCAAATGTCTATCAACTGATAAATGGATAAATGTGATATATCCATATAATGGAATATTATTCAGCAACACAAAGAATGAAGCACTGATTCATACTACAGCATGAATGAACTTTGACAAACTTATGCTAAGTGAAAAAAGCCATTCACAAAAAAAATCACATAGTATATGATTCCCATTTATATGAAATGTCCAGAATAGGTAAAGCTGCAGAGTAGATTCGTGGTTGCCTAGGCCTGGAGGTAGGGAGAGGGGATGGGGAGTGACTGCCAATGGGTACAGGGTTTCTTTTTTGGATGATAAAAATGCTGTAAAATCCATTGTGGTGGTAGTTGCACAACTCAGTGAATATATTAAAAACTATTGAATTATAACATACTTGAAATAGGTGAAATTGTATGGCATATCAATTACATATCAACAAAGCTGTTATTTTAAAAGTTTAATGAGGTTAGAACAACAGGGTAGTTCTTTGGGGGAAAAAAACTGACCTCCCTCTTTATGCCATCTGAAACTAATTTTGATAATTAAAATATTTAAACTTTTTAAAAAAGGAACTATAACAGTACTATAGAAAAGAATGGATTGGTTTTTAAAAATAATCTTGAAATAAAGGTGTCCTTCCTAAGTACAGCACAAAGCTCCGAAGCTAAGAAGAAAAAGATTGATATATTTGTCTCTGCAAAAAAATTAAAACCTCTGTATGGAAAAAATTACCATATTCACAGTGAATATAAAATGTAACTTCTTTCATACATAGAGCTTTTACAAATGAATTTGACAAAAAAGAAAATTGAAAAATCCCATGGAGATGTTCAACCCCATCCATAATTAAAACAAGAAACCATTTTTCAAATTACAGTTTAGCGAAGATTAAAAATACTGATAATAACCAGTATCAGCAATGGCACGGATGAAGAATATTTGTCATACACTGTTGGCAGGACAGTAAATTGAAACAACCTTTTTGGAGGGTGAATTGTCAACATCAAAATTTTAAATGTACATACCCTTTGAATCGGAAATTCTATCTTTAAAAAATACAATTATGATTGACCTATTAGACATGGTTCCATATCTGATTTCTTGTGCTCATGTTAGGACCTATAAAACAGCTCTTAGTCTTTATAGTTGCAGAGCATTCCATTATACTGACATGACATATATTTTTTCCTGAAGTTATCACGAATAATTTTTCTTTTCCTTTTTTCTTTTTTTTTTTGAGACAGAGTCTCACTCTCTTGCCTGGGGCGAGTGCCATGGCGTCAGCCTAGCTCACAGCAACCTCAAACTCCTGGGCTTAAGCGATCCTCCTGCCTCAGCCTCCCGGGTAGCTGGGACTACAGGCATGCATCACCATGCCCGGCTAATTTTTTCTATTTTTAGTTGTTTGGCCAATTTCTTTCTATTTTTAGTAGAGACAGGGTCTCGCTCTTGCTCAGGCTGGTCTCGAACTCCTGAGCTGAAACGATCCACCCGCCTCAGCCTCCCAGAGTGCTAGGATTACAGGCGTGAGCCACTGTGCCCAGCTGATAATTTTTCTTAATATGCATAAGAACTGTCTGGAAGGATACTAAGAAATGTTTAACAGTGTTTACTTCCAGAGTCAATGATTGGCTAGGCCATGAAGAGAGGAACTTTTACTTTATTTCTCTTCTGTTATGTATAGAACAATGAGTATATATTACTTTTTAATGAAAAAGTCAACAGCCATATACTTTATAACAGTAGATTAAAAAATCTAAAGGGTTCTTTTTTTCTAAGAAGAATCAGGAAAATATAAGGAGAATTTATCATAAAATTTTCTAAACAATTTTCTAAACAACTCAAGAAAGAATAGCACCTGACAACTGATCCACTGTTGGACATACCCTCCAGGCGTAAGCAGGCACCATCTACTCACCAATGGAAAGCCTGAGCTCCCTGCACTGGCTGATAGGCGGCAGCTTCAGTATCTCCCTCCATTTTCTACTACGACCATTTTTTTGGCCATATCTTCCTAAATTTGAAAGAAAAGAAGGTATTTTTTAACAGTCAGAAATATCCAATTATAGCAACTACTTCCACTAATGTATCTTACCATTTCTGTTTGGGGAGTTTGGGTACCTATGATGAGTAAAAATACAAGCTTATAATAATTTGTTTTATCTGGAAAGCAGCTCTTGATGACCTATAAAATTCCCAGGTGATGTAATCAGTCACTGGCTCTGTCATTTAGAAACCATGCTGAGCCTCAATTTCCAAATTTGGAAACCAGATCTAACATGATATATTGTTCAGAGCTGCTTATAAACATTTGTTCAACAAATTATTTGTTGAGCACCTATTACGTACCTTCGAAGCACTGGGAATACAATGGTAAAAAAGACAAAGTCCCTCCCCTACATTCTAAGTGAGGGAGAGAGATTAACAAGTCAAATAATGACAAGTGATAAGAAAAAAATTAACCAGTCACATAGTGATAAATGGTATGAAACAAAATCAAGCAGGGTAAAAGTGGAAGGTGCTAGTTGACTAAGGTAGGATCAGAGAAGAACTCCCTGTGAGGGTAAATTTGGCAGAGACTTGAAGGATGTGAGGGACAGAGTCTTGGGAAGATCTGGGAGAAGAGCATCCCATGGTGACAAGAATGATGGAAAAAGCTATACTATAATATTTTAGAAAGACCTTTTTGTTTATTATAATTATTATTTTGCAGAGATAGGGTCTCACTATATTGCCCAGGCTGGTTTTGAACTCCTGGCCTCAAGTGATCCTCCTGCCTCAGCTTCCTAAAGTACTAGGATTACAGGACTGAGCCACTGTGCCCAGCCAGAAAAATCTTTTTAAATAAGCACCTTTTTCTCCCCCTTTAATTTAACTCAGAGAAATTAGAATCTTCGATCTCGAACATTCTGGGCAGCTGAAATTTTACTGAATTTTATCCAAGAGAACAAAATGGCTTAGGTTGGGTGAATAAGACTCCAGGACTTTTTGGAAGAATGGGGAAACCAGGAGGAAAGCCACATTTCCTTGGAGATAATGAGCTGTCTTAACCATGGTGAATGTGGAAAACTGTAAGAGGCAGGTATCTGGAGGTAGGTAGACCTGGATGAGCTGAAGAGACAACTCTCAGCTGGAGATACCGATCTGCCAGTCATCTACCACAAAGATAATGATCAAAGATCCAAGAGCTTCTTAGCCTTGGGTTTGCTCCTCTACTCCTTCCACTCCATATTTCAACTGAGATCATGAGTTCTAGACCCATTTCCCACTACCAGATGTCCAGAGCACCTCATGTTCAACATTTTCAAATTAGACTCACTATCCTCCCACCAAATCCAGTCCACTTTCTTTTCTTTTCTTTTTTTTTTTTTTTTGAGACAGGGTCTTGCTCTGTTGCCCTGGGTAGAGTGCAGTGGCATCATCATAGCTCACTGCAACCTCAAATTCCTGGGCTCAAGCGATCCTCCTGCCTCAGCCTCCTGAGTAGCCAGGACTACAGAGCAGCTAGACTACAGATGCATACCACCATGCCTGGCTAATTTTTTTTTGTAGAGACGGAGTCTTGTTATGTTACTCCGGCTGATCTCAAACTCCTGGCCTCCAGTGATCTTCTGCCTTGGCCTTCCAAAGTGCTAGGATTACAGACATGAGCCACTGTGCCAGGCTCTTTTCTTTTTTTCAGATTCATTCATTTAATAAACATGTAATATGCATCTGTCAATGCCAGAGAATACACTAAGTGCTGCTTCAGTGACAGCTACGTCCCATGTCACTAAAGGGCTGGGAAAGGAGAACTGGTCCCTCCCGTCCGTTCCTAGGGAGAATAGGAGTTCATTCCAGAGAATTGTGGGTGCTAAACAAAACCCATTACCTGTGGTTATGGATTATCTTTTTTCAGGGCTATTGCTGTTCTCCCTTCAGGTGAGAGAACTATTCTTTGGGATATGCCACTTTTATTTCACTTGTTAGAGGATTATAAAGCACTGAATTGTCACTTGCCTGATGTAGTATCAATACTTTGCCCTTTGGATCCCATGAGTGGATGGCGAGTATGGGTCTGAAAGTGCGCTGAGACATGGCTACATCTTCAGTGGTGCTTCCGTTCCCCTGAGCTGCCAAGTCATTGAGCAGGTGAGAACAAGTCACTCTTGCTCCCATTCATATTTCACTCTCTCTGCTTTCTCTTGGTCTCTGGCCTATCCTAACTTTTTACTACTTGGATAACTAGCAAGAATATGGCAGTCTGGCTGCTGTGACCTTCTTTTCCTGAGCCTCACATTGGCTGCAGACCCAAAACCAGTGCTTATCCCTTCCCAGGTGCTGGAGTGGTGAAGCAGGCAGGCCCTCAAGCAGGGGTCTGGCTGCCCAACTGCAGTGAGTTTGCATTCACAGGGACGTGGCACTGACAGTGGGGCAGGGTGGGAGTAAGAGGTGAGCTGGATGCCTCACCCAGGACTAGTTCGTCAGAGAAGAGGTGAGTCCAGGCTGACCCTCACAGGCATACCCAGGGAAGACGAGGTTTCCAGAACGTCCGTGAGCCTCATCTTGGTGATGGTTTTGGGTGGTTGCACATTCTCTGAGATCTCAGCATTTCATTAGATTGTTGTGGTGATTAAATGGGATAATTTGTGTAAAAAGGTACCAGGCCTGTGAGAAGGGCCCAATGTTCCACCCCCCAATTAGCATATGGTTTCCCGCTTTCGTGGAAGATTCTCACCAAAGATCAGTTCCCAGATTCACTTCCTGTGTGAGTGAAAGAGATTAAGATGCTGCGCTTTTCTATGAATCCTGGCTCCTCCCACCCCAGCCAGTTCCGGGCAGCGAGAGCTCTGGGGAGGCCAGGTGACAGTGGAGCTCCAAGTCCTTTTTCCATAGCATGAATCCTGGCTAACAAACTATTAAGTGCCTCATTCATTTATTCAGAAGATATCTGCTGTCCACGTCCTGCATGCCAGGCACTGTCCAAGTCTGGACACACTATGGAGGGTAGGGCAGCTGGTCTCTACCCTCACAGGGACTCATATCCCCTCTCCTTCTTCCCTCCACCACTGTCCTCGTTCACTCCCAGTCACTGCTCTCCTCAGCCTCAGTCTCACTGGCCTTCCTTCCTCTTGTCTTCCCTTACCAGACTCTCCTCCACACTGCCTTCCAGTCACCTTCCTAAAATGCAAACAACTGCATAAACTCCCTTCTCTGCTGCTTGAACCTCCTGAAGGACTCCCAGACTCGGGATGAGGTGAGAATGAAGTGCAGCCTCACCTGACCTCACCCCGCAGGCACCCAATGCTGAAGCCACACTATTTAAAAAAATCCAAAAGAAGCAAGAGCAGGTATTTTCTGTCTGGACTGTCACTCCAGCTTTATCAATCCAGGCAAGGTACGACTTGGCTCAAGCAGAAACCCTTCCATGAAGCCTGTCCTGCCTTTCCTGGGGAGAAACTGGCACTCCTTCCTCTTCGTGCCGTTTACACCTTGAAAACATCATTACTGCCCAACCAGGTTGTATTGTCCACTGCTCAAAAGGAAGCCAATACACTGAGACAGCAAAGGTTGCAGTGGAGAAAGAGTATAATATCACAGGGCACTGAGTGAGGAGAGGGGAGAAGGTTCATAAATCTGTCTCCCCAAGAATTTTGGGGCTAAGGTTTTTAAAGGTAGTTTGGCAGACAAAGGGAAAGGGAATTGTGTCTGCTGATTGGCTTGGGATGAACTCATAGGGTTGGGAAGCAAAAATTGTCTTCTTGTGCTAAGAAAGTTTCCTGGTAGAGGGCCGTAGGACCTGTTGAGTCCGTTCTGTGCATGGCCACCAGTCCAGTTGGCATCAGTTGGTCCCCCTGAATGCGGAGTCTGGATGATACCTCAAAGACTAGTCTTAGGTTTTACAATAGCAATGTTACCTGTAGAAGTGATTGGGGAAGTCACACATCTTGCACGAGTCAAGGACATGTGAATCTTAAGCAGTAAGCAATTATGGGAAGGCAAGCTATGAAACAATGGCTGGTTAACTTTTAGCTATGTCTATACTTCTGTAGAAATCAGACTTTTACCACAGTTCTTGCCTTATGATGTTATATTACTTCAATACAGGCAGTTTCAACATCTTCATTCAATCTCAGTGAGGGCAGGGTCTAGGTTCACTGTCTTATTCCTGGTGTATCTCCAGCATGCAAGAACATTATTGAGGCGATGAATAAACGGATCTTTATGTGCCCAATGCATGAAGAGCAATGTATTACATACAGCAGACATTAAAGGAAAGTTTGCTAACTTTGAGTTGAAAAAACTGGGATTCTTACTACAGGGAGTGGGCCAGAGTTAGAGATGAAATTATCAAGGGCTAAACCAGGCGCAGTAGTCCACACCTGTAATCCCCGCACTTTGGGAGGCTGAGGCAGGAGGATCACTTGAGACCAGGAGTTCAAGACCAGCCTGGGAGACACAGCAAGATCCTGTCTCTACAAAAAATAAAAAAATTAGCCAGGCATGGTGGTTCATACCTGTAGTCCCAGCTACTCCAGAGGCTGAAGCAGGAGGACCATGTGAGCCCAGGAGTTTGAGGTTGCAGTGAGCTATGATGACACCACTGCAGTCTAGCCTGGGTGGCAGAGCAAGACCTTGTCTCAAAACAATTTTAAAAAAGAAATTATTAAGGGTTAAGATGAGGAGAAGAAGGAGTGAGAGTTAAAGTTTATTAAGTATTAACAATAGAAAGAACAACAGGTTTTGACAGACTGAAACAGCTCAAGACAAGTAAATTAAAAAAAAAAAATCTAAAACTCTGTACCAATTCCCATGAGACACCACTGGCATGCTGAAGGAAGAAGAGAGGAAGGGAGTTACCCGCAGTAGCCTAATAAAGTGGCAAAAAATACACTCAGTTTCACAAAGAGTTCTTTTACCATATTTAATTAGATTAAAACCTGCAGGTTTTATTCCATTCCTCCAAAACTAAGTCACTAGACTGTGAAAGCTGCAGATACCAGGATGAAATCATTCTTGTCAGACCCAGACAAGGAGCAGGCTTCTGCTTGCATGTCTGAGATGAGGAAAGTCTCAAGGACTTTCTAAAATAACCCCACAAGAAATTCCTTCACATCTTTCATGTATCTCATGCTTCTTGACACCTACATTTCACACAGATGCACATATTTCTATGAGCAGGTTTATCAGTAGACATTCTTTAGCAATTCAAATAAGATGCTCTGGAAACAACTCTTGTCTAATAACAGTATCTCTACCAAAGAACTGGGGCCAAATCGAGCTTTGAGCCTACAGTAACAAAGAACTCAGTTTCTAAGCACCTAGTGAACCATTCCCTTTTTGCCAAACAAAAGCTTCCACTTACCCTACCCTCTTCGGGTACACTTGTGGCTTGCCATAGCTGTGTATCCCAGATTATAATCTTTGCTTACTCTCAAATAAATTCATTAACTTAGGAGATATTTTTCTCTAATGTCTTTTTTATTATGATGACAACAGAATCAAATTAGTTCAATTATGGAGTCCAATCAGACCAAGTTTAAAAAATTCTTAAACACTTAGCATATCAACAATTAGCTCAATATGTGAAGCTGCAATCTGTGAGCTAATCAAGAACCAAGAAGACTCTACATAAAGGTCATTTTAAAGATTAGAGTTTTTCCCCCTTTTCTTCCCACTCTATATAGATCTTGAGGATAAATTAACGCAGGCTGAGTGCAAAGACTCACACCTATAATCCCAGCATTTTGGGAGGCCAAGGCAGGGGGAACACTTGAGCCCAGGAGTGCAAGATCAGTCTGGGCAACATAGCAAGACCCCGTCTCTCCAAAAAATTAAAAAATAAAAATTAGCTGGGCATGGTGGTGCATGCCTGTAGCCCCAGCTACTCAGGAGGCTAAGGCAGGAGGATTGCTTGAACTCAGGAGTTTGAGGATGCACTGAGCTATGATGACGCCTCTGCACTCTAGTCCACTCTAGGCCAATAGAGTGAGACCCTGTCTTACAAAAAAAAATTAATACAGCAACTAACTTTTAGGACTTCCTATAAAACCTAGTTTATTCTCAATTCTAGCTATGAACATGAAGGAAAATATTTTGTTGCCAAAAGAGATCTAGTCATGACACCAAAGGCTCATGCAACAAAAGAAAAAACAGACAAAGTAGACTTCGTAAAAATTTTAACATTCTATGAATCAAAAGACACTATTGGCTGGATGCAGTGGCTCATGTCTGTGATCCTAGCAATTTGGGATGCTGAGACAGGAGGATCCCTTGAGGCCAGAAGTTCAAGACCAGCCTGGGCAATGTAGTGAGACCCAGTCTCTACAAACAATAGGAAAATTAGTAGCGCATGGTGGTGCACGCCTATAGTCCCAGCTACTTAGGAGGCTGAGGAGGGAGGATCACTTGAGCCCAGGAGTTCAAGACTACAGTGAGCTATGATCCTGCCACTGTACTCCAGCCTGGTGACAGAGTGAGACTCTGTCTCACAAAAAACAAAAGACAAAGAAACAAAAAAGATACTATCAACAGAGTAAAAAGGCAACCCATGGAATCGGAGAAAAAATATGTATGTGTATCATATAACTGATAAGGGATTAATAATCAGAATATATAGGGAACTCCTAAAACTCATGACAAAGTTGCTGCTGGGAAGTGGCTGCCCAACAAGGGACCTGCAGTAAGAGGGACCATGGGACTGAGATCTGGACAGCAGAATGCAGACAGAAGTGATTATGCCATTTCCTGGCCTGGCCTAGAAGAATCTCCCACTTGGTTCCCCATGCTGTCTCACTGTTCTGTCTGGTAGATGGACAGGGATGCATGGGAGGACCTTGGAAGCCATGAACTTCTGTCACCCTGGAGCCCTGAATGGCTGTGTATGGAGCATGGGCCACCCACTCACTCCCTCCCTGACCACCCTCACCATGGCCTGTATGGAAATGAAAAATAAACTCTATTCTCATTTATTCATAAATAATAGAGATTTTAGGGTTTATCTGTTATAGAAGCAAGTATTAGTTTAACCGATATAGATACTGGTATCTTGAAACAGAAAACCTTGGTTAAGCAGAATGGTCTAGCGATAGGCTTAGATGTTGGAGCTCCATGTTACTCAACAGCAGCAACACATTATTACTGTGTGCTATTACTGGCCACACCTCAGAAGGTATGAGAGAGACACACACACACACACACACACACACACACACACACACACACGGGAGCTCAAGCAAGAATTGCTTGTTTTGCAAGCAGCAATGAAAAGAAATACAAACAGACCAGAAATCTGGGCCTTTACAGGATATGAAAGGCCATCTGGTACTGGACCCCAAGCAGTAGAAAATAAGACTGAAAAAGGCTTTGACAGACAAAAGCCCTGTGCAGAGTAGAATAAGGGTGTGACTTTCCCACAAAAACTGTTGCCTCAAGATAGCCCCCATTAATTTGGCGAGTTAAGAATTAAAGGGAAAGAAAGAAAATTCAGGCTTGAGAATGTGTCCAGGAAAGACAGGTGGGTGCAACTACTGGCACATGGAACTGACTGGGGGCTAGATCATCAAAAGACAAAATAACAACAAATTTAATTTAAAGATCTAGTTGGCTTTTATTTGTGATTCTAGAATTGGGCAAGACTTCATTCTATAAAACAGAATGAGTGTTCCAATAAGCCGAGCAGAGGAGGTTGATTTTATAGGCAGAAAAGGGCTGAAACAGGCAGAAACAGAGAGCAAAACGTAGATTGGTCCTTTTAAAGTTACTTTCCTTGTAAAGGATAAAGCAGAGGGGACTTCCTTATCATGTTGGCTAAAATTGGCCTGTTTAGGAATCTCTCTCTCTTGTGTTTTTTCGGAAGGTCAAACAACTTAGTTTTAGCTTGGTGATGTGGAACTTCAGCATGAGCAACTCCCTTTTGGTTGGTCTTTTGGGTCTGGTGCAGGAGCTCAGTCCAAATCAATGGCCTCCTACAACCTTCATTCAACAAGCTCAAAAGCCCACTGTATTTCTGAGAGAATTATGGTGGTAAAGAAACTTAGATCCAGGACTAAGAAGGCCTTGAACTGCTTGAGCCTTCAAACAACCTTGAGGCCCACAAATGTAAATCAGTAGCAATAGATCTGCAAAGCTGTGCATTGCCTGAGAAGATTCCACCCATTTGGCCATCTTAGCTGGCTCACAGAGGAAACGTACCAGGGGCTGGGGCCTAGGGCCACAGTGACCAACAAATAAGGGCAGATCTGTGTCCTAACCAAGGAATGTTCCCCATCCCCACAGTGGCCCTTTATTAATGGACCAATGTCTACTGAGGGTACCCTAACCTTCCTTTTTCTAAAAGGGAATTTCTATAATAGTTATCCTGCCTCTGCTGTCTCATTGCATACTAGGTTGTTTACATGGGCTGCTGGGTCCTGAGGAGCCTCATCTGGCCCTGATGGAGGAAACAGAGTGTGACCAGTTATTCTAGTCTTTGTAGAGGAATTAAGATGTGCGGGAGGGAAGAATTTTGTGCATGGATATTTGGTGGCTAGAGGGGCAGACATGGCATAGAGAGCCAGGTGTCCTATGATGATTCAAGATACATTCCCATAATGTAGAGTTGGTGCCAGAAGTAGCTGCCCAGCTAATGACTATGCTGCTCTGCCCCCATTGCAGTTAAAAGTGGCCATGTGACCAAGCAACGTACAAAAGTTATGTACCCACTTCCAGGGTTGGACCATGAAGCCCTCCTGCATGATCCTCCACATTACCTTTGCTAAATACTTTCCTCCATGACTGTTAGCTCCATGCAGGGAGAGGATAAGTCTGTTTTTACTCACCCCTGTATCCCTAGAGCCAGTCTTAGTGTCTGGTACACAATAGTTTCAAAAAGTTTCTAAAGTAAAGTTGCACAAAGTCTTACAGAGAGTATAAAGTGAGGGTGTTGAGATATAAAGCCAATGGCTAGCTCCAAAGCCCATGATCTTAACTGCTTTTCACACATTCATTCATTCATTCAATAAATATTCACTGAGCATCTACTATGTGCCAGGCAATGTTCTAGGCACTAAAAATACAACAATGAACAAAGCAGACAAAACTTCCTCTCTTCATAAAGCTTATATTTTAGAGGGGAAGTCCAGTGTACAAAACTTAGCGAAACAAAAAATAAGTAAAATAACACATTAGATAATAAGTGCTCTGGAGAAAAATAAAGAAATGAAGGAAAATAAACAGTGAATGAGGCTAGGTGCTGTGGATCATGGCTGTAATTCCAGCACTTTGGGAGGCCAAGGCGGGAGGATCACTTGAGGCCAAGAGTTTGAGACCAGCTTGGGCAACATTATAAGATCCCATCTCTTAAAAAAAGAGAAGAAAGCAAAGAAAAGAAAAGGAAAGAAAAGAAAAGAAAGATTAGCCAGGTGTGGTGGCATGTGCCTGTAGTCCTAGCTAGTCAGGTGGCTGAGGTAGGAGCCCAGGAGTTCCAGGCTGCAATGAGCCATTATCTTGCCACTGCACCCCAGCCTAGGCAACAGAGTGAGACACTGTCTCTGAAAAATAAATACATAAATAAATAAATAGTGAATTTGCTAATACATGAACCAGAGAAACTAAACAAGGAGCTACCCATGAACAGGTATGTGTATGAGAAGATACTTCCTGGTACTTCCTGGGAGATGCTCTAAAGTAAATAAACATACATAGTTATCAATTTGGGAAAACAGCCCTAAAATATAAACAACACTCAGCATATATCCATATATTTCTTTTTTTTTTTTTCTTGAAACAGAGTCTCACTCTCTTGCCTTGGCTAGAGTGCTGTGGCGTCAGCCTAGCTCACAGCAACCTCAAACTCCTGGGCTCAAGCGATCCTCCTGCCTCAGCCTCCTGGGTAGCTGGGACTACAGGCATGCACCACCATGCCTGGCTAATTTTTTCTATTTTTAGTTGTTTGGCCAATTTCTTTCTATTTTTTTAGTAGAGACGGGGTCTTTCTCTTGCTCAGGCTGGTCTCAAACTCTTGAGCTCAAGCAATCCTCCCATATCGGCCTCCCAGAGTGCTAGGATTACAGGCATGAGCCACCGTACCCGGCTCATATATTTCTGATAATTTCATATCCAACTTCTCCGGACATTAATGAAATTGTATATAATGACTCTTCGAACACAGGAGTAAATACTCCAGCTCATTGGGGGTAGACCTAATAAGAATCACAACACCATGGAGTTAATATGAGATACTTAAGGGAACAGAAGTTAAAACTCTCATTTTTGAAACTATCACTGTGGTCCTAGGATTTGTGGCAGAAAATACTGGTTTGACATTATTTAGCATTTATAGAGTACTTATGTTTACCACATTATCTAACATCTACAGCATTTTCTTTATTATACTAATCTTCTCTGTATGGTTCCAATTTTAGCATATGTGCTGCAGGCACTAAGCTCTGCCCACTGTAAGGAAGTCTGCCTAGTATAATATTTCCTTTTTGTACATTATACCCAGATATGAAGGTAGAGTGAAAACTACTTTAGCCTCAACCTGACATCCACTGAGGATAATTCACTTCCATGACCAATGTGGAGTTTAGAGTGAGGAACAAGAGGCACAGTCACATGCTCCACTGAAAGAGACGCGAAGAGAGTTCATACTGCTCTGGGACGCCCTGTCTTTAGAGAAAACCAAAGCCGGTTCTCTTCCCACCCATCCTCAGTTCTTCTACTCAAAATGTGAATTAGTGCACAAAAATATTGAAAGGGTGAAGTCTCTGTTTTCAACTATTTTTTTTTCTCGCTCTGTCCCCATGGTAGAGTGCAGTGGCCCCATCATGGCTAAATGTAACCCCCCCAGCTCTTGGGCTCAAGGGATCCTCCCACGTCAGCCTCTGGCAGTAGCTGGGACCACAGGTGCGCGCCAGAATGTGTTTTAAATATGCAGTGCTGGCCGGTGTGGTACCTTCAGCCGGTATTTATCCTTTTCCGGAGCACAAAGATCAAATAGCTGCTCCATCACGCAACGAAATGGAGGAATCACCACCTTGCTACGAGTCAAGGGACGTGAAGAACTACCGAGGCTGGCAGAGGAACTTCTAGAGAGACAGGAAAGGGAGAGACGCGGTCCAAGACAGAGGACTCCCGGGGTCTCCCCGCAGAAGATGCTTTCGTATTGATAAAAGGGTGAGTTCTTACCAACTGGTCCATCTGTCACCGCGCCGTGCAAAAGCGCACTTTACACACCATAAGCCCAGATCAAACCTCAAAACCAAGGAGCTATATTAAGATAACAGAGTCTAAAGTCACTACTGGAAGGGTCTTGCCAGGGGTAGTTTCCAGCCTACTCCTGTTAGCCTTTTAAACACCATAAAGGGACGAGTCTTTTTTCGGGCCTCCCTCCCTTCCCGGGAATGTTGGTTACCCAACACCAACGGGACACTGCCTGCCCCGTGCGGAATTAACATTGTGATAGAGGTCGCACCGAGCGGACAGCACTCAGAAACAGGGCCACACTAAGAGGAGCAGAGGACAGGCTACCTTCACCTGGGCCGGGAGGTGCGGGATAGGGTGGACGCGATGGCTGGAGCAGCCCGGGCCAGAGGGCGGCCCAAGTCGACCACTCGTTGAGAAACCTCTGCCCGGACCCAGGGTCGGGCTCTGCGGGGATCCAGGTTCCCCTGAGAAGGTCGGGGCTTCCGGGGGGGGGGTGTCGGGGTTCTACATGGGGGTCGGGACTCCCAGCGGATCCAGGTTTTTCAGGGGGGGTCGGTGTTCCGGGGGTCGGCGGCGCCTGCCGCGCACTCACCTAGGCGTGCTTTCAGCAGCAGCGTGTTGGCCAAGACGTTCTCCACCTCCATGCTCCTCCTCCGCCGCCGCCGCCGCCGCCGCCGCCGCCGCGGGATTCCGCGTGTTCGAGGAGGCGGGGGCGGCGGCGAAGGAGTCACCGTTGCCACCGCCTCACAGCGTCGCTCTCCGGGCGCCACCCGCTCGTTGGGCCCGGAATCGGGCCCTGGGAGGCTGCCCCGCCGCCGCCGCCGGCGCGGAGATCGGCCCGGGGAGGCCTCGCCGCGGGCCTCAGCGAGGGGACGGCCGGGGCGAGGGGAGCGGGCAGCCCGGCCGCCGCGAGTCTCAGCTGTCACCGGCGCCGCGCTGTTCGCTCCGGCTCCTCTCAGCCCCAACGCCCTCGCCCAGCGCGTGCAACTTCCTCCTCAGGGCCTGGCCCCCGGCAACCCCGAGTCATCGCCGACGGGCTCACTGGCAGGGGCGGCACCCCGGGCGGCGGGGCGGCGACAGCTACTGCTGCCGCCGCCGCCGCCGCCGTCGCCCGCTACTCGCACACCGGCGGCTTCGCGCTAACGGCTTTCCAGAAGAGGGCGCCGGAGGTCTCCCCTAGCCGCCACGCCCGAGGTAGTTGCGGCGCCTCGCGGGGTACTACAGCTCCCAGAAGGCTCCGCGCCGGGAAGACGCGGCGGGCCGCGGGGGCGAGGCCTGCTGGGAGTTGTAGTCCTTCATCCTACTCCTGAGCGGAAGCCTGGCAATACTGGAATTCCCGACTTGTCTACTCGCGATCTCCGGGAGCTTGCGCAGCTACCGCGAGACAAGGCTGGGGGCTGCCCCGCGGTTCGGCACGTGTTGCCGAGGAGACGCGCTCCGCATCCGGCAGTCTTCCGCAGCTGGGGTCGCCGGACAGGCTTATCTCCACTGTGTCTCGGAAACCTGAGAGGCACCGGCTCCTAGGGGTGCGACGGCGTGTGCGCCATGGGGAAGGCGAAGGCGGCCGGGGCGCGAAGGCAGGCCTCGGGGGCGGCGTTGGGGGCGCGGCGAGGCCCGGTGAAGGCCTGCCCCAACCCGTTCGAAGTGAAAGTCAACAGGCAGAAGTTTCAGATCCTGGGCAGGAAGACGCGCCACGACGTGGGGCTGCCCGGCGTGTCCCGCGCGCGGGCCATCAGGAAGGTAAGCGGGCCGCGTCCCCTGCCCGCCGTGGGCCTCCCTCCCCGCCCCGGCCGCCGCCCCTGCGCTTTGAACTTGCTCCGGGTAGCATGGACTGCCAGGATGGGGGCCCCACGCTTGCTGGCTGCGTACTTCCTTGTGCCTCAGTTTTCTCGTCTGTAGAATGGAGACCGTGATAGTTACGTAGTATTGACTTTTTGAACTCCATGCCTCAACTTTTCTACGGTCTGGAATGACTTTCTCCTGGAAAACTATTGTCCCTTCTTGAGACCCTGCACACGTGGTTTTTGGTGACTCCTCCCGCTGCCTCTGGCATAGTTAATACACTTCTGAGTTGCTGCGGCGTCCTGTGCTTGTATTAACCCTTCCTCACTTAGACTGTGAGCACTGCCGACCTAAGGTCCATGGATGAGGGCTTACACAGGATACTTCTGAGATGTTTGGAGAATGAATGTATCTCCCTGGAGGCACATGACTTTGTCCCTTGGGAGGTAACTGAAATGGTACCTTCCGTGGAAGGTCTCATCGCTTCCTTCTTTCCTGTGCTTATGGTCCAGTCCCACAGTATTATTTACCTTCATTTCAAACTCAGTTCAGCAACTGCCATCCTGTATGCAACTTAGGAGACATGTTTTTTTTTTTTTAAAGTATTTATTGTAGGTAAAGATACATTAGTAGGTTGGTGAAAAATTAAGACACAGAAAGGAGAAATAAATTTCCTAAGGTCACACAACTGGTAAGGGCTGGGGCATGCATTTAGGTCTTTAATGTCTGCAAAGCCTTTGTGTTACACTGTGTGCTTCTATTTAAGCTCCGTTCTAGCTGCTGGGAGATAAAGGTAAATGAGAGCTGGCCCCTGCCTTCAGGAGCTAATGTTGTCACGCAGTGTGCAATCCACATCTGTGCATCAAATCACATATCATCCTTACTGCAAGGAGATGACAGCATGTGTAATAGGCAAGACAAACTTGAAACTGACTTCAGTAAAAGTCCTTCGTATCTACCCCAGGGCTGGGTGAACAGTAGGCATAGGAGAATAGGATAGTGTGGCCTGTGGAATAGACACGTGTGTCTTCACCACTTGAGCTTCAGTTTTCTCATTCGTTTCTTTTTTTTTTTTATTTCAGCATAGTACAGGGGTACAAATGTTTAGGTTACATATATTGCCTTTGCTTCACCCGAGTCAGAACTTCAAGTGAGTCCATCCCCCAGATGGTGTGCACTGCACCCATTAGGTGTGACTATACCATCCCCTCTTCCCCTGCTCCTACCTGCCCGACACTTTATGAATGTTATTACTATATGTGCACTTAAGTGTTAGTTAAGTCTGTTAATACCAATTTGATGGTGAGTACATGTGGTGCTTGTTTTTTCCATTCTTGTGATACTTCACTTGGTAGTATGGGCTCCAGCTCTATCTAGGATAATACAAGAGGTATTAGATCACCATTGTTTTTTGTGGCTAAGTAGAACTCCCTGGTATATACATACACCACATTTTATTAATCTACTCATGTATTGATGGGCACTTGGGTTGTTTCCTCTCTTTTCCTTTTTTTTTTGTATAAAACTGCATCTTCTTTATTTTGCATACTTTAATTCCAGAAAGTTTTCTCATTTCTGAAGTAAAGATAATGTACATCTTACCTTTCATGGTGGTTTATAAGAATCAAATAAGATAGCACATTTAGCACATATTAAGTGTTCTCTAAATACAAGCTATTCTTTTGTTTGTTTGTGTGTGTGTTTGACAGAGTCTTGCTCTGTCACTCCGGATAGAGTGCGGTGGTGTCATCATAGCTTGCTGCAACCTCAGACTCCTGGGCGCAAGCAGTCCTCCTGCCTCAGCCTCCCTAGTAGCTGGGACTACAGGCGCTTGCCACCACACCTGGCTAATTTTGTATTTTTGTAGAGGCCAGATCTTGCTCTTGCTTAGGCTGGTCTCAAACTCCTGAGCTCAAGGGATCCTCCCACCTCAGCCTCCCAGAGTGCTGGGATTACAGGCGTGAGCAATACTAGCTATTAAACTTCTTGGCTTATTATTCTCAGACTCCTTCACAATCTGGCTGTTGTCTTTGCTTCATCTCTTGCATACTCTTGCTTTGTCCAAAAAGGCCTGCCTTACCTCCCAAAGTCCATAACAGGTCAGCCAGGTCACCACTTCTGTTACTTTCCCAGGCTCCATAGCCGAGATCGAACAGGTTGTTAAACCTCTAGGATCTGGCACGTCCACCTCCCTGCTTTGTGCTGAAGGCCTGAGAGGGACATTGCTGCTGCTCTTTGAATGCCGGGTGCTTGGCTAATGATAGAAATGCGGATCAAAAGCAGAACCTGAGTGCCTTAAGAGATTGGAGAGGAAGAAAATGTAATAGAAAATTCTTCATAGACGAAATCACATTCAAGTCTTGCAGGGTGAGTGAGCTGTTCAGGGGCTGAGGGGAAACACACATGAAGGCACATTGTCCCAGCATACTGAAGAGCGTGGAGCTCAGGGCTGTCTGAGGGGCAGCAGATCATCCATTTGAGGCAAAGCTTGGTGTGTGTGTAATGATACAGGGGGCGGTGCAGTAGGCCTGGAAGTTTTCATGTGTGCTGCTCCCTTGGCAGTAAATGTGCTGTCCCGATTGTCTTCTCTCCACTGGTCAGTCAGCACTTTGGGCGCTCAGATAGAAATAAGAGGGCAGCTTTGTGTCAAGACTGCCAGGTGCCAGTCCCAGTACATCACTTTATAGCATAGCAGTTATTAATATAGTTATTGATTCCTTACAGTGGGTCGGGCAGTGTGCCACAAAATCCACATTTAATCTTCACAGTCAGACTTATGAGGGGAAGTACTGTTATTTTCCCATTTTATACATGAGGAAACTGAGGCAAAGAGCAGTTATCTCACTTTCTTCAGGTCGGAAGTGGTGGGACTGAGCTGTTAGTAAAGCCAGACTCAATGCTTAACGTTTACACACTTAGGCAATTACCCTGTGCCTGACTCTGTCCTAAGCCGTCTTCTCCTGTTAACTCGTAATCCTCTTAACAGCTGACCTAGGTCGGTACTATGTTCTCTCCCTTTTACGGATGTGGTCCCTGGGGGACAGGGGTTAAGCACCTTCCAAAGTCCTGGCCAGGAGGTTGTGGAGCTGGTAGGATTCTGTGTTCACACTCTCAAGGTCACCTGCTAGGCCTATGTGAGGTGCTGTCCGGAGCTCCTGTGGGTTGGTGAGCTGTCCTGATGAGTGAGACACCTTGTTTCCATCCAAGGTAATTTCTCTGTGCCCCTCAGGTGCTGGTCTGAGTCAGCGTTTGGAGATGGATGTTGAGCGAGCAAGGATTCTCATTCTCCTCTGCCAATTGTGATGCCTCTGTGTTGTAGACTTAAAGAGCCTCTGGACAGTGGGTGTGTGACTTGTTTGTAGAGCTGTGTAAGCAGGATCTACCATAAATGTGGGCCTCCTTTATGTTTTGCTGTCTGCCCTGACTCCTTCCTCTTGAGTTAAATATAGCCTGAAAATGTTTACACCATTTCTTGTCAACTATTAGTTGACTAATGTTTACACCATTTCTTGTCAATGAATATGAAATGCCCGATTTTGAATCAAAAGTGTAGTTTATTATATCTCAAGCAAGAAGCAGTTCAATTAATCAAAGTATGCACCTGATCTGTCGACACAGTTTTGCCATCTTAACGGTAACTTGTTTATGCCAGCTGCAAAGAACCCTGGGGAGTGAGTGGCGATGAAATCGCAAAGAGTGTTTTCCACAGCTTGTTGAGAATGGAATATTTTTCCTTGGAAGAAGTGGCCCAAACCCTGGAGGAAGTGGTAGTCAGTTGGCACCATGACTGACGAATATGGTGGATGACAGAGAGTTTCCAAGTCCAGCTTCTGTAGTTTGAGCTGCGTTGTTTGTGCAACACGTGGTTGAGCATTGTCTTACAAGAGGATCGGCCTGTCTCTATTGGCCAGTCTCGGCTGCTTAATCGGAAGCATCCTCATCATTTCGACCAGTTGGTTGCAGCAGACATCTGCTACAATTGATTGACCAAGTTTCATGAAGCTGTAGTGGATGATACCAGTGCTGGACCACCAAACAGACACCCTTAGCTTTTTTGGATAAATATGTGGTTTTGGACTGTGTTTCGGCACTTCATCTTTATTCAGCCATTGTACTGAACACTTTCGATTGTCAAAAATAATCCATTTTCATCACATAACAATATGGTGCAGAAGTGGTCTGCCTTTATGTCATGACAGCAAAGAAAGGCAAGCTTCGAGACGATTTCTCTTCTGATACTTGTTTAATTCACGTGGTACCCATCTATCCTGCTTCTTTACCTTGTCCATTTGTTTCACATGGTACAATATCGTTGGAATAGTAACATCAAACCTTGTTGCTAATTCATGCGTATGTTGAGATGGATTCACTTCCAGTACGGCTTTCAGCTTACCATTATCCGCCTTTGTCTCAGGTCACCCACGTGGCTCATTTTCAGGATTAAAATCACCAAAACAGAACTTCTCAAACCATCCATGTACTGTGCGTTCATTAACCACTTCCTTCCCGAACACTTCATTGATATTTCAAGCTGTCTGCGCTGCATTGGTTATGTGACAGAACTCATATTTGAAGATAACACGAATTTTTGACTTATGGTTTCACAAAAATTGCTCTAAAAAAAATCTGAAAGATAATCACAAGCCAAAATGTGCATTTGAAAGACCGAGAATATACCTTCACAATAAAAATAAAATAAAAATGTCACGGTGAAATGTCAGATATCAACTGTCAAACTTAGTACTTAAGGAAATTGGACATTTCATACTTAATAATCTAATATATATATATATTTTTTTTTTACTTGTGCCCCATTGAAGGTTACCTGATGGTCCGAGGTGTGCACGTGCAAGTCCTGCCTCTTACGCATGGGCAGGGCTTGCCTAGCCTGGCAGATGTTTAAAAGCAATGTTTATTATTTTTGCCTCATTATAAAAAAATTACAGGTTTAGTAATATATCACATTTATAAAACACACAGTAGTCCCCCCTTATCCATAGGGGATATGTTCCAAGACCCTCAGTGGATGCCAGAAACCACAGATGGTACCAAGCCATGTATATACTATTTCTTTTTATATGTACACACCTATGATAAAGTTTGTAAATTAGGCACAGTAAGGATACCAACAATACCTAATAATAAAATAGAACAATTAGAACACTATACTGTAATAAAAGTTATGTGAATGTGGTCTTTCTCTCAAAATATTCATTCTACTTATTACCCTTAATAGCCCACTGGTGTTTGCCTAATGAGGGAAGAGTTGTTGTCTGGCTCTCACTGTGTCTCAAAAACCTGAGCTTTTCCGTCTACCCTGTGTGAAGAACAAGAAGAGCTCATTAGGAGAGGCCTTTTTTCCCCTACTTACTTCTTCTGGGAGAAGAGAGTGAAACTGAGATTGCTTTCTTCTGGTCTGGAACTCCAGAATGTGTACCTTTCAGTGCCATCTGTGCCTTTTGGCATTTTATTGGCTTACTGGCAGTAAAGACCAGGTGGTATACACATCACTATATGCAGGATCACTGGAGCACATTACTTTGGGAGTGTCCCCATCTGTGTGGGGCAACTCAAAATCTATTACAGACAGAATTGCATTCTGAGTATCCCCAAATGTCGCTGAGCCTAGGTTAAATGTTCTATTTAGCATGCATAAATCTGGCATACTTACTCATATTATTTAAAGGTAAATAAGTCTTGGTTGCTGGCCCTGAGGCTGATCCCAACCAGAACGGCTAAGGAGAGTTTCCATTAGACTTTGTGTCACTTTGTGTTTGCTAAAATGTGAACGAGCCTACCTTTGAAATGAATAGGAAGAATCAGTAAGGATTACAAATGGTTAAATTAAAAAGGAAAGGAAAGGATGTTATGATGAAAACATGCAGAGTTGTTGAGACTTCCCTCAGAAGTTCATTCCCCTGCCTGGGAGGGTCAGTGGAACTGGGGAAGCTGCTTTAACCCGTTTCCCACACACAACTTTGTTTTTTGTCCTAAAAATCAGACCTGATAATACCAGGTGGTTTATTATTTCGGTTTATTTCATTAAAAGTATTAACCTGAGTGTTAGGAAGGAGAGTGGTTAAGAAATAAATATTTGAAAGTGAGTTTACCTATATGAGTATTAGACTTACTTAGTAGTTGCAAACATAATTAGTTCCTAGGTTATCCTGCATTATCCTAACTCTTTTCTTTCCTAAACTACAATAGGTACTGTGAAATCATACTGAATTTATGTATTTATGGCCTAAGGCTGCAGTCCCCAACCAACAAGTCCCTGGCTTGTTAGGACCTGGGCTGCAGAGCTCCACCCTCCTCAATCCGTGGAAAAATTGTCTTCTATGAAATCAGTCCCTGGTGCCAAAAAGATCGGGGACTGCTTGCCTAAGGGATGTTCTTCACTAAAATTTACCCATAGAATCAAATCCCAGAAAATGAGAACTAATGTTTTTACAGGCACAGAGATGGCTGATGCCTGCCCCACCCACCTCCTTCCTGGTGGAAGTGTCTGTCACTATCATTAGTAGCTCCCTCTCTTTGCAGGGATAGGCTGAGGAAGTCTTCGCCGTGTAGCATCTAAGCAGCCTCTGTTCATACAGGGTGTTCATCTAGCAGTATAGGCCAACCCATGTGATGTTGTTGAGGTCATCTCCAATCTGTGAACAACGAATAGATTCCAGATCTTGTGGTCACTATAGGTCTGGACTTGACTCTGTCCACCATCCTGGTGTTGGGGGTGTGTGTGTGTGTGTGTGTGTGTGTGTGTGTGTGTGCGCGCGCGCGCTCATGTTCGTGTTCATGTGTGTTCTCCCATTTGATTGCCAGCCAGACCTTGTGATTTAAATAGTGAGTTATCACTTTAATTTTTATTCCGCAAATGAGGAACTGCGTAGGTTTCACGGAGCTTAACCTGATACAGTACTGTGTGTGGCAAATGAAACCTTTATTGCTGGCACCCAACAGGATCTTGGTCTTCCTCATTTCTTCCCCACCCCTTACTGAGCTGGACTGCTCATAACAAAAGAGGTGGTAAGAACACAGTGACAGCAGTGGAACCCTCTGGTCCACTTGGGGCTCTAGTCCAAAAGCATCAGGAAGTTGTGCCCAGGGTGTTTTTAATAAATTTTGTTTAGCACCTGAACTAAATACCACAGTAGAAGGGTTTAATAACGCAGGTCTTTTGCAAAGAAACTGGTTCGTGAAACGTAATTGAAAAAATGATGGAAATTGCCTTGGAAGTATTTATTGAACTAATTGATGGCTTCCTACTCTTTAGGCAGCAGAGGGGTTTTTGATGCATTTTAACTGAAATACTGTATTCATATTTTGAAGTGAAATAAGAAAGCTGTTCTCTTCCCATTACTCTCCTCTTCCACATTGTTAATACTTTGGTGACCTCCCCAAATGGAATGTGCTCTAAATCTAAATCAGGCACAGCCAGTGCTTGCTTTCTCCTTCACTTAGTGTCTTCTGCTCCTGCCTGGCTGCTGCTTAACTCCTTCCACTCCCACTCTCCTTTCCTCTCCTCTTCTACCTCTTGTTTTTGACCTTAAATGTGGGTTCCTTAACCTCTAGTTCATCTTTGACCCTGTCTCTCCCTCCCACCACATGTGTGCATTCTATCAAAGTGGCTTTTCACAAATTAGAGGAATCCTGAAGAATGCAAGAGACATTCACCCTGTCTCTCCCTCCCACCACATGTGTGCATTCTATCAAAGTGGCTTTTCACAAATTAGAGGAGTCCTGAAGAATGCAAGAGACATTCAATTCTGAGGTTAGATCAGAGGTTTCAAATATCTGCCAAGGTGTCTACTTTGCGGCGGGTTTGTAAAACCATGGAATTGGATCATTTCAAGTGATCCAGTTGTGTCATGATTGGTACCGATTCCTTTTGTCCCTGGTTGCCGTATAAACTCTGGTGAAATGGCAGTCCCTTAGCAAATATAAGGATTTCTGCAGTGGGAAAAAGTTCGTAATACAGCCAACGCAAGTCACTGAGGCTGCCCTCATTCCCCACCTTCCTCTGTCCTCTCCCTATTTTAGGGAATTCAATCTCAAGGGCAACCAACTTTGGATAATGTTGAACTTGTTTGTTATTGCTACTGGGAAAATACCAGATTATTTGATACTTGCTATTAGCTGTTGAATTGTCTATTTAAAATATTGCTGCTTTTGATGTTCTGGAACATAATGTCTAGAGAGACTGTGACCCCAGGTGATCAGCTTGTTTATGGTCTTGTACCTCACACAGGAAGACACAACTGTATATTTCCTAGGAGTACCTTTGGTGGGAAATAACCACCCTCCTCCATGATAGAAGGGATCTAAACCTCCTCTACTTTTCCAAATGAATCCAGCCTAAAGTACACACTTGCTTAAACCGTAAGGCAGCTGGAAGAACAGTTCGTGTCTTTAGCTTGGCTAGTGTGCTTTTTGCTCTTCCTTTCAGCACTGACAGACAAACTGTAAAGGGGAAAATAAAGTGATTACTCCATTATCATTGAGAGTGAGTTGGTTTTCTCTTCTCAAAATTCTGTTCCTACTAGGGAAGGCTTACCATGGATGAAAGCAGGTTCTGTATGAACTTTGACATCACAGTGCATAGCTCTGAACTTTAAAATATGCACCATTCTGGCCAGGCACAGTGGCTCACGTCTGTAATCCTAACACCCTGGGAGCCTGAGGTGGGAGGATCGCTAGAGCCCAGCAGTTCGAGACCAGCCAGAGTGAGAGTGAGACCCCATCTCTACAAAAAATAGAAAAATTAGCCAGGCATCATGGTGTGCAACTGCAGTCCTAGCTACTCAGGAGGCTGAGGCAGGAGGATCGCTTGAGCCCACGAATTTGAGTTTGCTGTAAGCTGTGATCATGCCACTGCACTCCAGCCCAGGCGGTAGAGTAAGACCCTGTCTCCCCCCCACCCCAAAAAAATGTCCCTTTTGGAGGAAATCACAAGAATTTTTTTGTGAGATTGTTTTATGATCTGTTTTTCAGCGTACACAGACGTTACTAAAGGAGTACAAAGAAAGAGATAAATCCAGTGTATTTAGAGATAAACGCTTTGGGGAGTACAATAGCAACATAAGTGCAGAGGAAAAGATGATGAAGAGGTTTGCTCTGGAACAACAGGTATGGAAAAAAAATTGGAGGAGGGTGTTTGCTGTACGTTTTTACACAGAAGTCAAGCCCAAGGTGAAAGCCATTTCTCCCCCTTGTTCATTTACACGTCCATGGGCACTCACCCACTGGGTACAGAGGAAAGCCCTCGAATCCTGTACCTTTTGTGGCTAGGCTAAAGCAGAAGCAACCTTCTGCAAACGTTAGTTGAATGGATAAATATCTTAACCATAGTAAATGGCGGCAGTGTGTACTGGAGCTGAGTGGAGAGCCAGTGGACTGAGGAGCGTGGCTGGGGGGGTAAGACTGCATGATTTACCAGTGGCTTACCCGGCCTATTGACATATTTAAGAATTCCCTTCTGTGAGCTCTATTTATGTCTTGACTCATTGCTCAGACGACTTAGAATATTCCCTAAGGCTGCTTAGGCTGCATATATTCACATATAATGGAAAAATAATTATTTTTTGCTATGAAATGAATGTAATTTAGTAAACTGATTTTTTTTCTCTTCTGTCAGCGACATCATGAGAAAAAAAGCATCTACAACCTAAATGAAGATGAAGAATTGACGCATTATGGCCAGTCTTTGGCAGACATTGAGAAACATAATGACATTGTGGACAGCGACAGCGATGTCGAGGAACGAGGAACACTTTCTGGTGAGGCTGGGGTGCCACACCGGCCTGGGGTCTTAGAGCCAGGGACGGTCTGTTTGCTGTGTGACTTTCTCCTCTAGAAAAAGTCATTGCAAGAAAGTTCACTAGGCCGGGCGTGGTGGCTCATGCCTGTAATCCTAGTACTCTGGGAGGCCAAGGCGGGCGGATTGTTTGAACTCAGGAGTTCGAGACCAGCCTGAGCAAGAGTGAGACCCCGTCTCTACTAAAATAGAAAGAAATTAATCAGACGACTAAAAATATATAGAAATAATTAGCCGGGCATGGTGGTGCATGCCTGTAGTCCCAGCTACTCGGGAGGCTGAGGCAGGAGGATTGCTTGAGCCCAGGAGTTTGAGGTTGCTGTGAGCTAGGCTGATGCCACGGCACTCTAGTCCGGGCAACAGAGGGAGACTCTGTCTCAAAAAAAAAGAAAAAAAAAAGTTCGCTGATCATTAACCTCTCAATAAATTCCACGTGTGACCATCTTTGAGGTTTTTTTTTTTTCTTTTTTTTACATTTCAGAACTTTTAGGTGCTTTTATGGGCTGAGAAAGCACATTAATATCCATTATTTTATTTGAGCCTCACAATAGCTTATATTACTCATGAGCTGAGAGAGAGGTAAGATGATTTCCCCAACCCAGGAGTCAGATAAAACCCACCTAACTGACTCCTAAGAAGGGTCTTCTGCACTCAACTGCACTGCTTTGCTGCCTGCTGTTTTATAGGTTCTGACCTAATAACCATACCAGTGGTGTTTTTATAGTTGTTTTAGTCTTTACTGTGGAAGCAGTTATAGCAGTTTTGTGAGGGAGATAATATTGAGCTTCTTATCAGTAAATAATAACATGAAACATTAAGTTTTGGCTTAAAAGAGCATTACTATACAACTGAACTGAGTTTAGGACTCCAAGTCTGACCGTCTTGGGCCCTGTTTGTAAAGTTGGTGTCATGTCATTAATTAGTTTGTATTCCTTATAAGTCAGAGTAGGTCCCATTTTTCAAAATAAAGCCGCACAAAACTAAAACTAATCCTCAACCTTTTGTCTTTTTAGTGTGTGGAAAGCTACAGGATTAAAGCCTGGGCTTACCTTTGGATATTTGGATAATCCAGGGGACAGAAGGTTTAGGAGTTAAGGCAGCTTGTGGTGCAGAACCCACTGTTCCACGTAACAGCACCAGAAGTAGGCCTCTGACTCCGTTCAGAGCTTCATGGTTGTAAAGGGAATGGCCAGTAGTTTCATCCTCTGTGCCTTTCTCCTTGTACTTTCATTGTTCAGGACTTTTTGTATACCCTTAACTGTAAAATGCATTTACTTGGGGATCAGAATTCACTGTGACCAAAGGTGGACTGCCTTGGTTTGTGTTTGGTGAGCAGCAGCAGCATCCTTGCCACCAGGGGGACCGTGATGCTACGTGACTAGAGGGAAGTAGGGTTCTGTTTCTTCTGATAACAGAATCCTGGGAATTCAGAGATTCATTTGAGATTTCCTATCCTTTGATTTTGATTGTGAGCTCACCAAAACCTAGGTAATTTATAAAAGAAAAGCCTCTTACATTTGACAGTAAATATATTTCCTATAATTTTTTAAAATGAGTCACGAGGAGACAAAATCTTATTTTGTTCAACTATGTAACATGTTCTCTTAGACTAGGAGAGTTTAATCCCTAAAATAGCCCTGTGTGGTAGATGTTACCCCACTTTACCGCTGTGGAAGCTGAGGCTGAGGATGAGTTGGTGACTTGCTCGGGCCTCACAGCCAAGTAGAGCTGGGCTTCCAGTCCCAGTTGGCCTGACTTTCCAAACTGCAGCTGCTATGTGCTGTTCACACTTGGAATACAGATGTTTAGAAAAACACGTAATGAAGAACTTTTTTTTAAGAATCCTTTTCTGAATTTTTTATATAATTAATACAACCTTACTAATTGGTGCTTTGCATATTTTCCTTTTCAATAATAATTGTGAACAACTTTGAATTACTAGAACACTAAATGAATAATGTTTTCTGGTATGCTAAATTTTCCAGGAAGCATAGGAATCATTCATTCATTCATCTATTCATCCATCCAGCCATCCATCCATAAAATACCAGTTTATGTGTTAGGCACCATTCTCAGTTGTGGGAAAATGGCAGTGAACGAAACACAAAAAGCCTTGTCTTCCTGCAGCTCATGTTTTACTGGGGAGACCCAGACAGCAAACACAATGCTACGTGATGCTGTCCAGTTGAAGGCGAAAGTGCTGTGGAGTAAAAATAAAGCCAGGAGGGGCATGCCATTGTGTGGCCTCAGCTTCACTGAGTGGTGGTGTTTGCAGAGCCCTGAGGACCATGTGGCAAAGAGTGTCCTATAGAGGGAACAGTATGTTCAAAGGGCTTGAGATTGGGGTGGTGGAAAGTGGGTGGAGAGGAGGGGAGGGTTAGTAAGAGGAGGACCAGGGCTTCCTGGGCCACGGGAGAGATTTTGGCTTTTACTTGAAAAAAGGAGTCATTGGAGGCATTTGAGCTGCGGAATTACATAGTCTGATGGGACAAGGCCAACTGAACCTCCTAATGAATTGGATATAGGTGTGGGGTTGGGTATGAGAACCAAGGATGACTCCAGGGGTTTTGGCCTAAGTGACTGGAAAGACGGAATTGCCATTCGTGGGGCTGGAGAAGACTGGGAGAAACAGGTTTGGGGGTTTGGAAATTCCTGTTACATATCCAAGGGGCATTATTGGAAGAGCACTTGGAGCCTGGACTTGAGGGAGGAATGCAGGCCAGAGACAGGAATTGGAAGTTGTCAGCACAGAGACTAAATGAGGTGGCTAAGGGAATAGAGTGGCTAGAAAAGAAGTGGTGGGAGCTACAGCCCTCGGAGTTGGAGGAAAGACTGAGCCAGGAGCTGCCAGTTAGGCCCTGGCCGGAAGCAAGCGGAGAAACTTTTTCTAGGAGGGAGTGGCGAATGTGTTGGGCATTGCTGATGTTGAGAGGAAGACCACGAACTGAACTGTAAATCAAGCCAGGCTCCATTTCAGAGGAGGGAAGAGAAAGGAGAGGAGGGGTTGCAGGTGGAGTAGAGGCAACCCTGGGGGCTCTTTGTAAGGGGGCCCGAGAAATGCAAGGGGGGACATGAGGTGGGGAATGAAAGAATAGTCCAAGAGAATGAGAAAACTCGATGCAGGAAACGAGGGTAGATTTGCTTGGGCCAAGGGTGGGATTGAGTGTGCGGGACAGGGTTGGCCCTGGATGGTGCAGAGCAGCTGGGGGAGAGCCCAGAGCACTCTGTGGTTCAGCAGTTTTTCTTCTGAGGGCTTCAGTTTTCTCTGTGGCCTAGACAGTGCAGAGTGAGGGGGAGGCAGGACCTGCAGGGGGTATGAAAGGAGAAGAGGTGGGCAGCCTGGGGTGCACAAGAGTGTGGACTGGAACATGGGCCAGGACTGGCAGGTGGCGACCAGAGCCCACCTGAAGTTTGCAGTTTTGAAGATAATGTGTGTTCTGTCCACCATTCGTCTCCCTGCTCAGGTATGGACAGGGAGCAGGTTGTGTTTGAGTTAGCCAGACAGCAGCCTGGCTGGAGCACGACAGGAGCTGGCAGGGACAGGGACGGACTAGCCTGGTGGGCCAGGCTCCGCTGGTCAGGGGCCTGAGCAGTTTCATTTCTGTTCTGGTGTGAGACTTTGGGTAAATCACTTTACATCCAAGCCTCTGGTTTTTCATATGAGAATTTGGATTTTTTAGGGTTTCTTGTCACTCTAAATTTGATGGTTCCCACAATGTTTATTTCTCTCCTGCTCTGGCAAATAGGGCAGGCTGAAGGTTGGTGAATCTCAGTGACTCTTGCTCCTGCTGTCAGCTCAGGGTTGCTGAGTCCGCATGTCCTGCCTGTGGCAGTGGGAGGATCAGGTGGAACTCCTCACGTCACTAATCCGGACCTTGCTCGCTGGTGAGACTCTGGGTCCAGCTTTTCTCCTGGGTTTGCCAGTCTTTCTCAAGAACAAACACAATTAAAAAATGGGTGCTTAGTGTTTCCAGTCAATTGGATTATGGCCACTTGGTAATTTAATGGGTCTTGGTTTTCTTGGAATGGCTCATCTTGGGTATTTCTTAAGTGCCAATGTGCCTGTGGTCTCAGGCCAGCTGTGTGTGAGAACTTTATTCTTGGATGTGAAATTCTCAAGACTGCTCTTGGGAAAATGTTGGCAGAGTACTAAAAAAAGTTGCTCCCCAAACGGCCTGGGTGTCATTGTGGTGTTTTCTGCTTTTTGTCTCCAGCTGAGCTAACTGCTACGCACTTCGGAGGAGGCAGCAGGCTCCTTTATACAAAGAACTTACAACAGGAAGGCGAGGAGGGGGAACAACCAAAGTCACGGAAGGAACTGATTGAAGAGCTCATTGCGAAGTCAAAACAGGAGAAGGTGGGTTAGTTAGTATTCTTCGTGTGGGATAGCTCCACCATAAGACATGCTCACCAAAATATTGCCTGAGCTTTTTGAGCCTGTATGTGTTTATTTATTTAATTTTTTGAGACCTGGTCTTGCTCTGTTGCACTGGGTAGAGTACAGTGGTGTCATCATAGCTCACAGCAACCTCAAACTCCTGGGCTCAAGAAATCCTCTTTCCTCAGCCTCCCAAGTAGCTGGGACTACAGGCACACACCACTGCGCCTGGCTATTTTTTCTATTTTTAGCAGAGGCAGGGTCTCACTCTTGTTCAAGCTGGTCTTGAACTCCTGAGCTCAAGTGATCCTTCTGCCTTGGCCTTCCAGAGTGCTAGGACACAGGTGTGAGCCACTGCACCTGGCCCCTGTATTTAATATTTTATATGAGTTTAATAAAAACATTCATTTTGAATAGGAATATTTTAAATCTTATCAAGAATATACTTCTAATGTTTTTTATTATTCTGGTTGGTTTTAGTATTTGATATGTATTAGGGTTTACAAAACATCACTGTTTCTTACTGACTTGTAATGAACTGCTCAGAGCATCTAACAGTTTATAGCAGGAAGTTATTTCTGTGTGATGAAATTTTGCAGCTTTGCCTTTACAGTACTAATTTCTCCTGGTCTCTTTTTTCTGTTGAAGCATGTGGTGTTGGCCAAGTGGTCATTGTGTGTGTCCTTGGCATTGACACCAGTCATAATGGTGTGTGGTGTGTCTGTTGTGTTTTCCCCAGAGGGAGAGACGAGCTCAGCGAGAAGATGCCCTTGAGCTCACAGAGAAGTTGGACCAAGACTGGAAAGAAATCCAGATTCTCCTGTCACATAAAACTCCCAAGTCAGAGAACAGAGATAAAAAGGAGAAACCCAAGGTGGGAGGCGGGCGATTGAAACAAACTTGACTTTGCTGTGGAGGAAAGGCTAAGGCCAGAACATCTCTTCTGGCCTACCTCCTGTTAGGACAAGGTTTCTCTTGGACATTTCTGTGGAATTGCCTAATGATGTATTATGTCAGGGTGGAAGTAGACTCAAAGTTACTTCAGTTTCTACCCCGGGTGATTTAAGTTAAAGTGGTATTTCTCAGTATAGGTAGTACTTTGGGGTGGAGACCATGGGTGTTTGAACTTCCTTGTAACATATTCGTATATTGATGTATATACATTTAATATACATTTACTTATTTTTTCCTCTAAACTCTAGTTTTTTCGTACTGCATTCTTTTTAATCTAAATTGTTGGGAAATGCTGCATTTGCTTAAGTAGCTGGATTCTAGGAAAGAATCTAGGACCAGATTACACTGTCATGTGGCCATCTGGACCTCTTTGTGAGTCACCCTGACTATTGCTGTTGCTGTACCTAACTTCCCATGTCTAGGGCTTAATGCCTATGTGAGCAATGTTTATTTTTGTTAAAGCAGATATATTCTGAGGAGAATTTCCTAGGAGTAAAGGAAGTTCTGTGTGACCAAAACGTCCACTGATTTCTCAGTCATCTCTCTCTAGAAGAAAAGATGCAGGTGTGGTTTAGCTTTTTCTATAACAGTGTCCAGCCATTATAAAAGTGGAAAATTTCCCCTTTCCACTTTAGCCCGATGCATATGACATGATGGTTCGTGAGCTTGGCTTCGAAATGAAGGCACAGCCCTCTAACAGGATGAAAACAGAGGAGGAATTGGCGCACGAGGAGCAGGAGCGGCTCAGGAAACTGGAGGTACGAGTGGCCGGCACCTGTGCAGGAGGCTCGGCAGCCACAGCTGGAAAACAGCCAGGGAGACAACCAAGAGGACAGCCAGGGAGACAGCCGGGAGGACAGCCGGGGAGATAGCTGGGAAGCTGTTTTAACACAACCACATCCCAGGCCTCTTCCCATCTCCTGTGTTTTCAAATAGTACAAAGAATTGAGCTGGCTGCTTGCTTAGGGTGCCCTTGTGCCTGTTCTCAGAGGAGCGGGGAATGAATTATGGTCATGGTTGGCCAGCAGAATTTCACTGCAAAGACTCAGTAACAGATTTTCCATCCTTGTGGATGACAGTATTTCTGCCACAAAGTGTTTTACAGTTGATTTTGTTAAATAAGGACGTCATCCATGTAATGTTACCAAGTGTTTGCATGTCTGAAGACCACAAGCAGAAAGCAAGCCAGACGCACCAGCTCAGCACTGAGAGGCTTGGGGGCTGGGCTGTCACGCGTCTGAGGAGCACATGGTATGACATCCCTTTCCTTCCTGTGTAGGCTGAAAGACTTCGAAGAATGCTTGGAAAGGACGAGGATGAAAATTTTAAGAAACCAAAACATATGTCAGCAGATGATTTAAATGATGGCTTTGTACTGGATAAAGATGATAGACGTTTGCTTTCTTACAAAGTAAGATGTTTGGCTTCATTTTCTTTCTTTTTTTTTAACTTAAAAACATATTTTCTGGTGTTCATTTAAAGGACCTAACCAATTTCTCTACAGTTCTTCATCTAGGTGTTGATGGGATCTCGGGTATCAGACTTCGTAGAGCAGACTGGCAGGGGTGCTTCCCCCTCAGGAGAAGGGACACGGCTCACACAGCCACGTCGGCTAGATGCCTTGCTGTTTACTCAGTTGTCGGCACCCCTGCTTTCGCTTATGTCTGCGTGACCTCAGCATGATGTGGAGGGAGTTAACTGAAGATTAAAATTCTGAATGTTTTTGAGTGACATAATTGAGTTTCTAAGGACTGTTTTGTTTTGTTTTGGGAGTGCAGTGGCACAATCATAGCTCACTGTAACCTCCGACTCTGGGGCTCGAGCGATCCTCCTGCCTCAGCCTCCTGAGTAGCTGGGACTACAGGTGCATGCCACCACCACACCTGGCTAATTTTTAAAAATGTTTTTTCTTAGAGATGGACTCTCGCTACGTTGTCCAGGCTGGTCTCAAGCTCCTGGATTATAGGCATGCGCCACCGTGCCCAGTTCTCGTGTAGTTTTTAATTCGTGAACCTTATAAGGTCTATACCTTCTTTTAGAGTTATTAGTCAGGTTTCAGGGAAGAAAAACAGGCAGGTCAGGGAGTTGAAGCGGAAAGGTTCCATACCAGGAAACTGGGTATGGCAAAAACACTAGGTTATCTGCCCCCCCGTTGCATCCTCCAAACCACCGGTGGGATGCTGTGGACACTACTGCTGAAACCCACACATCTTCCAAATCTTAGTCCTGTGCTGCTCGCTTGCAAAACCTAACCCTTGCCCAGTGTCCTGGCACAGGGCTCTCTGGGAGCTCCTAGCCCCTGTGGCTCTGGGAATGGCCTAGAAGGGGTGGGTGAGGAGGCCCCATGGACAAAGGGAGTACACAGCCCGTGGGAAGCACTGACGCTTTGTGTGCACAGGATCCTGGTGCAGTTGTAGGACATCATGGCCACTGTCTCTGCCCTGTGTCTTTGCTCTCTTCCCAGGATGGAAAGATGAATGTTGAGGAAGATGTCCAAGGAGAGCAAAGCCAGGAAGCCAGCGGGGATAAGAGTGAGGAGGACGAGAGTGAAGGTTCCAGTGGGGAGGACCCAGAGGAGAACGATGGCCCAGAGAGCCACTCGGACCTGGCATCTGACGTAGAGAGTGAGGAAGAAAATGAGAAGCCAGAGAAAGAGCATCGGAGTCCTGGGAAAGGATTGATAACTTGTGGCCAAAAGGCTCGAAACGCTGCCAGCACCGAGCTGCCATATACGTTTGCAGGTAGACAAGCAGTCGGGCTTTCTTATGTTTCAGGATAACTTTTGTGACCTGGCCATACTGTGTGCATGTTTGTCTCCCTTCCTGGGGTTGCATTTGTGGAGTGGGGACCAAGGGCACGCTTGTGACTGCGTGGACACATTCCCGTGTGTGTGTCTTTGCTGTGTGGGCAGGTGCTGTCATCCTTCTCCTCAGTGTCTGCTGATCCAAGTCTCAGTGCGTGACCGTGGACAGTTCTGTGGATCAGCTCCCAGATGAGGCAGGTGTCTTCACACTCCTTTTTGTGTGCTGTGAGCCTTGCATAGCGGGCCAGCAGGGCCGTGAAGATTGGTGATTACCTGTGGGAAGGCTCCCTACATTTGGACCTGGGCATTCTGGTTTGGCCACATATCATCTTAGACAGAATATAGTGTATTTGGTACATAGAGAAAAACTGTCCAGCTCTAGTAAGTCACCTGACGTGTCCTGTGACTGAAAGTTGTTTCCAGAAAGGATAAACTAGTGGTGAGGCAGGGCTCTAGGACATGGCCTCTGATGGGTGAGAATCTCACAAGGTGATGTTGCTTAGCTCATTTTAAAGCAGTCTGGGCACAAAAACCAGCACCCTGTCCCCGAGGCTCACCGATGTAGCTATTTAAGTGGATTCCTAACGGAGGGAAGATGGGGTCATGTCTTCCTGGGGTTTTCTGGGCATGGTCCTCCTGGATTGCCCAGTTCAGTGAAGTCACAGGCTTCTTGGCCAATTGGATGCTATTGTGATTGGGAGGTAAAATAAATAACTCTTGTAAAATGTGTGTTAACCTCTCTATTTTGTTAAAGTAAAAAAACTGATCTTGTGTTTAGTTTTTACCTGTGTGAGCTGAAATGTAAATAATTCTCATTTTAGATGTTACATGTGGAGTGTGTTTTGTGTTTTTGATAGCTCCCGAATCCTATGAGGAACTGAGATCTTTATTGTCAGGAAGATCAATGGAAGAACAGCTTTTGGTGGTGGAGAGAATTCAGAAATGCAACCATCCAAGTCTCGCAGTAGGAAACAAAGCAAAATTAAAAGTATGCTGGAATGAATATTGAATATATGTGCTGAGTATTAGGAGTGTTACCATAACCCCTTAGTCTCTGTGAGTGTCGGACTTGCTTGAAGTTGTACAGCGACAAAGTGTGCCTCAGGGCCAGCCTGTCGGTTGTCTGTGTGATGACAGCTGGGGGGCACTCAGTGGGAGCAGGCAGAGCCATGCTTGGCATCCCACCCCTCCTCTCGGCCTTGCAGCAGGCCCGGGGCCTTCTTTTCACAGGTGAGGAAACCAAGGCTTACATATCCAGCAGGCGGCAAAGCCAGACTTTAGGGTAAATAGGTAGCTATGAATGTGCTTTTTTCTCTTTCAGTAAATGTTGCATATTTACTGTAAACAGGGTGCAGTCCTGGCTGTGTTCCTGATTGTGATTTCATAGTCATGTCGTGTCTGTCATTCTGTAGAGGGCACACCTCGTCCTTGGCTTTCTTTTCTTTTCTCTATACCATCTAGTGTTGAGCAGGTTCTAGCAGGGCTTTGCTTATGTTTTAGAGTTCTGCTCATGCCTGTGACCCTGAGGGTCCCCCACCCCACCTGGTTGTTGCCAGAGTGTAGGTGACCTGAGAGTTAGATGCTTGTGGTTTTGTTCTTGGTGCCAAACACTGAGCTCTATTTCCCACTTCATGTTCCTGCAGAAACTATTTGGCTTCCTTTTGGAGTACGTTGGAGATTTGGCTACAGATGATCCTCCAGACCTCAGAGTAATTGATAAGTTGGTTGTGTACGTAAAAATGGTGTTTTATCTGGGGTGCGGGGCTGAGCTGAACAATTTTTGTCCTGTTTAGAATCATAACAATACATTCTAAGGTTATTAATAAGGTAGACAAAATGGTGACATCGACATGCCAGGTGGACAGATTACCTGCAGGCCTTGTAAACAGGCCTCACAGCATGAACCCACTGGAATTTGATGATGACTTCTTGCTCTAACATTTGCTGCTCTGGTCACTTTTAACCACAAACAAGTTTACTTCAAAACAATCGAACCTCTTCATACTTACTTATACTACAGTATGGCTAATTTTTTGTTTCATTCACCAATGAAGTTTGAAGCCCTGGATGGGTTGAGAGGTATTTGGAATGTGTGGTAGATGCGCCCCCTTGTCACTCTGGGGACCTGCCCCCTCAAGTCCACACCTCAGTGGAACCCAATGGGGCTGGCTGTGCACGCGTCTGAGAGCTCCTGCTAGGGAAGCATGTCCATCGTGTCCTGTATAGGGATGGTGAGGGTAGGCTCTGGTCCTCACTGTACAGAAGTATGTGACTTGAGTGGTGACTCCTGGCTTGGGTGCTGGTGGCTGGAAGAACGCTGGAGGGGTGGAGGTCTCAGTTGGGAGCAAGTGCTGGTGTCCGGCATTAGGGTGGTCACTTAGAGGTGCTCTCTGGGGCTGGCCCCTTGGCCTGCATCGCGCTGTTGCCACAAAAGTACTTGTCATGGGGAATACATGAGTTAACATGGAAAGCCCCTTTGAACTGTCAGCCACAGCTGGCACACGCAGTGTTCTCCCAACAATATTATTATTACGAATAGAGCTATTTCCACCATCATCTCCCATACTACTAAAAGTTAGGGCCAGATTTTTAGGAAATGACAAAAACGAGTGTAAACTTCTAGAAAAATTATCTGAGCCTCCAGAAAGGCCAGCCAGATGTCAGGAAGAGGAAAAGTGGATTCATCCAGGGGCTTCCAGTTCTAACTTATTCAGACAGCAGGTGACTTCACAGGAAAATGGTTTGGGAGGTTTTTTCCTTGTTTTTATTATCTGGAATCATTCTCTCCTGACTTAACATTTCTGCTTAACAGGCAGTTATATAGTCTTTGCCAGATGTTTCCTGAATCTGCAAGTGACTCTGTGAAATTTGTCCTCCGAGATGCCATGCATGAGATGGAAGAAATGATTGAGACCAAAGGCCGGGCGGCATTGCCAGGGTTGGACGTGGTAAGCAGAGGCGTTCAGTCCAACCATTCTCACAGCCACCACAGGTCAGCTTCTGCTCAGTGTTGCTTAGATGGGGGCCGTGCACGTGGCTATGAGAAGTTGATGATGCCCAGAGTGTCCACGGTAATCTGGAGAGAGAACTACAGCAACATGGTCCTGCCATTATCAACTCAATGAAATTGTGTACAGTAACGAGGTTCTGGTTCGATTCCATGTAAATGGTGTGTGTTTGTTCTTGATGGCAGAGTCGTTGGAAGGCAGAGAAGCACTGTATTGTCCCCAAGCCTGTGGGCTGGTTTTGCTTGGTCTTGGTTTTTCTGTTTATTCAAAGGTTGAGAGACATTTGGACTGCTCTGAGATTTTCAAGTTTCGTTTTTTTTTAATGCACTGTATTGTTTCCCAACCCAAGAAAATTCTACTTTATTTTGTACATTCTCATTTTCCTCTTCTCATTTTTAAGTCATTTCATCGCTTAGTTCCATCCTGAAATTAAGGAGCTAAACCAAACAGGAGCTAGGGGGAAAAAAAGCCCTGGTAGCCATGGTAATGGTGGCAGGAACAAGAACTGTTAGACCCCAGGCCCGCCTGCCTACCTTGGGCTGCCAGCCCCTTTGACAGTTTTATAACAGCCTTGTGCTAGGTCTTCAACTTAAGTAACTTAAAAAATACTTGCTCAGAAATGCTGTTTATTCCATTTTTCTAGTGATTGTGCTGAAATGGATTAGCAATAATTAGTAGAGGTTTAAAAATACAGAATTTGTTAGTGGTTTTAACAGACTGCTCAAATACCATGTGAGCTGGTGTCCATAGACTGGTGCTGGCTCCTGTGATTAGTTCTTCGTGAGCTTCAGCCCAGCGTCCTCGCTGCACATTTGTCTGTCTAACCAGCGATTGCTGGGTGATCGTGAGCCTGAGGTGAGAGCCTTGGGCCGAGGACACTGAGTCTCTGCCTCTCTGGAGCCCACTTTCCACTGAGGAGTGTTAGTCATGCGTGTCATCGGGCATCGGGCTTAAACCCACGTCCTCTTGAACTCTAGTCCTGGGCGGGTTCTTCAGCCTCTCTGAGCCATGTTCCTTGGCTGTATGAGGATGATGATTCTAATCTGATACCTACGAGGTGAGGCTGACATGAGGATGCGCGAGTGAACACGTCATGTGGTCACGTCACTGCTTCAGCACTGCTGTCAGTAAACGACAGTTGTCGCCACCAGGACTCTTCCTGTAGGTCACACTGTGGTGTTGTCACTACCGTGGCAAGGGCAGGGTGTGCCATGGAGTTGGCAAGGGCTCCCTCTCAGCCCTGCCTCCCTGAGCCCCATTTTCCTTAGAGCCCCACTTTGGCCTGGGGCCTGGGGGCCCTTTAGAAGGCCCTCCCAGTAGCTCTGTGGTGATCCTAAGAGTCCCTGCCAGGACCAGAAAGGAGAACATGGGGCCTACTGGGTGGTGCCTAACATCTCTTACATTCATGTGGATATCACAATGGCAGGTTCCGGGTGCTCTGGAGGATGTGTCAGTGCCCGTGGTGAGAGCCTGCAGCGAGGTGGTGGGAAGCCTTGCTGTGCTAAGCCTGCAGCCCCTCTGGTACAGCCTGCGGGCTGCTCTGCCTTCCCCACAGCGGGTCTCCTCAAAGCATAGCTTGCTACTGTCGTATCTAAAACAAAACAGCCAGGTGCGTGTGTTCACATGTGATCCTGGGAACACATAGTCGGCTCAGCTTTGTGTCATGGGGATGGCACCGTCTCCTTCCTCTTCAGGGACATGGCCTTCCTGGACCTCGACTTTCTTGTTTTTTAAACTAATAATGGTAACTGCTAATGTTGAGGTTTTGCCTGGACTGGCCCTGGTCCGAGAGTTTCTATGACCTGACCTGTTGACTCCTCTCAGCACCCTGAGGTAGGCCACAGAGGAGGCAGGCTGGACAGTGCCAGGTGTCTGTCTTCCTGAGCCTTGTCCTGAGCCCCCCTAACGGTGATGTTGCAGTCCCTGGTTTGGAGATGTTCCTAGTCTTCTTGTACCTGCATTGAAAAATGATGTGAAATTGGACCCTGGCAGCTTGTGAGAAGTGCTAACTTCAGAGGTTGGGTGATCAGAACCAAGGCCTGTTGAGCAACCAGAATGGAAACCTGGAACTCTGGTCCACATGTCCTGTGATGGGGAGACATACTCAGCCAAGCAGTAAGACCTCCTGCCCTGGCCCCATCAGCTCAGCTCCGTACCCCCAGCCCCCAGCTGCACCCCTCCCCTCCCACGGGTCTCTCTGCTAAGCGTCCTCCCAACTGACCTTTTCTGGCCCCGTTTAAAGTTGCAGGCCCCCTCATCCCCAACACCCTCATCTCTGCCCTCCTTTTTCCAAGTCACTTGTCACCGTCGTCTTGTTGATTTATCGTTCATCTCACCTCTGCGGAGTCCAGCGTACCTGTGCACACTCAGCGTGTGCCATGGAGGGACCGGCGTCTGTCCTCTCCTCCTCCTCTTAATGCTGTTGGGCCATGTCCCCACAGCCTTGCCAGTTCAGTTTGTCTTGTCTTCACCAATATGAAACGTAAGTGAGGTACCTTGACACAGTTTTATTTTACATTTCTCTTACTGTGAATCAAGCTAAGAATGTTTTTATGTGTTTAAGACAAGTTAATTTCTGCATGTAGGCTTTTTGTGTTTTTTTGCAAGTTCTTCCATTAGATTGTTGGTCTGTCTTAGTGATTTTTGTGGGAGTTCTGTATCATAGAAACTAACTGTTTAATGAGTTGCAAACTTTTCCCAAAGTCTATTGACTTTGCTTATAGTGGTTTTTGCCATTGTATGTTTTTGTAATAAAAACAAACCAATGAAACATCATTACTTGTGAGGTGGGGAAGACTCCTATTTGCCAATACAAATAAAAAAAGTCTTTCCTCCTGCTGAGTGTGAGGCCATTCCCGAGGCTTCCCTCCATCCCTGATAGTAAGGGTTCCTCTCCAGCGCAGTACCTGAACACTCCCTGGCTCTGGCTTTGGAAACCAGTTTTTGCGGGGAAAAGGGCTTCATTTGACAGGCTGCTGCTCAGGCGACCCCAGTGTGACAAGTGACAGACAGAACTAGAAGCTATTAAAAACAACTTGTCTCTTCTTGTTTGTCCTTTGTGAAAAGTTCAACCCTGTTTTGCTCAGGCAGTGTGTAAGATATTTCTGGGTAAATATTTTTTTAAAGGTCTAGGTGAAAAAGGAACAGTGATAAGCAGCATGTTTGCTGACTAGGCAGCAGCAGGCTGGGCACATGTGACGTCTTTTCCCATCCTTACCATGATTCCACAGGCATGAGCTCGGCATACCCGTCGCACAGAGGAGGAAATTGAGGGCTCAGGCAGTGTGCCCAGGGTCACTTGACTGGTGGGTTGCTGTGCCAGGATTTCACCACTGAGCAGGCTCTCGGCTACTCTGCTGTGCTGCTCACAGTTAACTGATGTTTTTCTGTACTTGAGAAAGTTGCTATCTCTATATCCATCCTAGCCTTAATTGTAGCTTCTAATGGAGAAAAAATTGTGCTTTGTTATATGGGAAGATAAGAGAGGCTGCCTCCTGCCAAGACAAAGATGGATTCTTCTGGAAATAGTTGTTGTGGCCACTCCGAGAGTGGCACCACATCATCTTCATAATGTCGGGATGTGGTGCAGAGGCTAGGTGTGTGCCCAGGGCCAAAGCAAACTGTGAAACGTTTGCCATTCTTCCTGGTGTGCCTTGTGTAGTGGAATTAGAAAGGCAGAGATTTTTCTTTCCTTTGAACTTATGACCTTAGAGCAGAACTGATGGCATTGGATGCCGAGACCTCCCAGCTGCCTCCTTCTGAGCTGAGGCAGGAAGGCACTGAGCACCCCGTTGGCAGATGCCCTCCCTGGCCTTGTGAGCTTGCAGCGCCAAGACTTGAGGCTGGGACCTCGCAAATCTCATGATAGAGGGCCGCCCCATCCCGTTTCTAGTTATGAACGAAAAACGTCGCACCTTCCAGAAGAGTCTCACTGTGTGTGGGGTGTAAGGCGGAGTGTGAGCTGGTGTGTGTCGGGGTGGTGAGGGAGCCTTGCCCTGCAAGGAGGTGGGAGCCTAGGTCACCATGAAGACCCGGTGTCCACAGCTGCTCTGCTCTGTATCATCGGGAGCTTTAGTACTGGTTTTGCTGCTGAGCCCTTTTGAAAGGCATTATTTTAAACTTCATTTTACTTTCTTTAATCTGCACAATATCACTTTCTTTCCAGCTCATTCATTTGAAGATTGTGGGGCTGCTGTTTCCGACCTCTGACTTCTGGCACCCAGTCGTGACTCCCGCCCTGGTGTGCATGAGCCAGCTGCTCACTAAGGTGTGTCCTCTCCTCCACATCCAGTGGGCCAGCCCCGCTTCGCCAAAAGGCCATCAGACCCACATCTCGGGGCCTTGCTGAATTAAGAGCATGGCAGTTTAAGGGTCATGGAGATTGACCCCTGAGGTCAGGCATCAGAAAGCCTATCTGCAGGGTCCTGTTTTGGAGGGAGGAGTTCTGGGTCAGAACTGGCCCCAGCCTCTCACCAGAGCACCCAGCTCCAGCAGCCCCAGGCGGAGCTTGGGGGGACTGTTTAGCAACTCAAGAGTTACAGAGGGTGTGTGACCCAGAAAAAAGCCTTTCAAGTTAGTGGTGAAAGTATCAAGTGTGATAAGGGCTTTTGTTCCCCTTTTGGCTTAAGAAAGTTGAAGGTGTTTTTTTCATTTATAGGCACGTGATTGGTGCGTGCTTACTGCAGTGATCATCCCCCTACGTATGGTAGAACTTCATAATCGATAACAGCAGTAAGGAACTTTATACAGCAATAGAGAGCTTTATAATCAATACAGCAATAAAGAACTTCATAATCAGTACAGCAATAGAGAACTTCATAATCAGTGCAGCAGTGAGGAACTTTATAATCAATACAGTAGTAAAGCTCTTTGTCTCATCTTCACCTGATGCCCTCAGCACCTCTGTGAGGTGCAGGGGTTCCCTCTGCACAGATGAAGCTCCCTGTGTGCGCAGTTCATCTGGGAATATTCTAGAACGTTATTCCAGAGCAGTGACTGTGTTCCTTTGCAGTGCCCTGTCCTGTCCCTCCAAGACGTGGTGAAGGGCCTGTTTGTGTGCTGCTTGTTCCTGGAGTACGTGTCTTTGTCTCAGAGGTTTATACCTGAGCTTGTGAATTATATTCTTGGGATTCTTTATATAGCAACGCCAAACAAACAAAGCCAAGGTGAGTTGATCCGAGGAGCTCTTTTCAAATATTTTGTACTTCAGAATTTTTTTAAGTGCTTCATATTCATCATAGGAAGTTTAGAATATGGAAAAGTAGAGAAAAGATAAGAAAACCCTTAGTCCTACCATCCCGAGGAGCATCCTCTTTCTCCCTGTGCGAACACGTGTGCACACCACATGTTGGTGCACCAGCAGTGTGGCTTATCTGTCCGGCCGATGTCTGGTAGCCACATGTGGCAGGTCTGAACTGAGATGTGCCCCGAATGTGAAATACACCCAGATAGCCAAGACTCAGTGCCACATGTATATATAATATCTTACTAATTTTTTATGTTATGTGTTGAAATAATTTGATATTTTGGGTTAAATGAAATGTTTTATTAAAATTAATCTTTTTACTTTTTCTTATGTGACAGTAAGAAAATTTTAAATCACTTATCTGGCTCACATGGAGAGAGCTCTGCTCTATACCGTTTCTGTAATGCTCAGAATTTAGGAAGGAGAGAGTCGAAAGCAGCATTCTAATGAGTTTCCCCATTTGTTGATCTTCTGCTTGGTATCCTCACCTTGGCGCTCCTTCCTTCCAAGGGCTTCCCATCATGCCCACCGCCCCTTCTGGACACATGCCCAGCACTCGCCACTTCCCCCTGGGAGTGCTGGGGTAAGGCTGAGGACCCCGAGCCCCTAGTTCCGGTGCACGGTGCGGTGCTGAGCACCTGTGATCCAGGGCGCTCACTTGAGGAACGACACTGGCATGTTGCTTCCCACATTCAGTCGTGTCCTTTGGAGAAGTGTCTAGGCGGTCCCTCCAGTGTTCCAAGTCTGCTGCCTGTCCTTTGGCTTCCCCTTTGTGGTATGACTTCCCCTACGTGGCTGTCCCTAGCTCTGACTTGCACTGATTCCCAGTACACCACTTGCTCCTCTGTTGGGCTCAGTGTTGGGCACTAGAGGAGCCCGGTCCTCCAGCCTGTTCCCCACCTAGGGGGACCCATGCTCAGGTCAGTGACATTTAGCATGCCGTGCCGCAGTGGGAAGGGGTGGTCATCTGGGCCTGGGGTGGGGTGTGGGACAGGCCAACCCACCTCCTGCCCTTCCTGCTTTGCTCTGCAGTCTCCCCCGCAGGCCATTCCCTCTGCCTTGAGTGCCCTCGTAGGAGATGCTGGGTTAACTCCTGCACGTTCTCCGGGTCTCTGCTGATGTCCACCCTTCGGAGAGGCTGTCTCTGACCCTTACAGTGAACTCTAGCCTCCTACTCACCCAGCACTCCCACCTCACCCTTGTCCTCTGCCTGCCTTCTGTTTGTCCGTTTGCTTTCTCACGTTCTGTCTAGTTCGTTTACTTCCATGGGTGCAGATTCCTGCCTTGTCAGCCCCAAGGGCAGGAACTTTGGTCGGTTCTTGGTCGTGGCCTAAGCACCGGGGGGCCATATGTGATAATGCAGTTGGCCCACAGGAAGTCGTGTGGCAAGCAGGCCTCCCAGGCGGAGTCAGGCCTGCCTCCGCCAAAGCTTCCACCACCTCAGTATGCGGCGTCTCTGTCCAAATTAAAACTCTCAGTGTCTGGCATGACCCAGGGAACGTGGTAAAAAATCAGTACATGTCTGTTAAAATGTGAACTTGCTACAGGCTTGGCACCACAGAGCCTGCCCTGTGAGCCCATTAACGTTCAGGCCATCTCTGTCCTATCGCCCTTGGAATTCAGGTTACGCTCTGGTGCACCCTTTCAGAGCACGTGGGAAGAACTCTGAATTGCTCCTGGTCTCCGATAGAGAGGACGTGGCCACGTGGCAGAGGAGCAGCCTCTCCCTGCGCTGGGCGAGTGGACTGAGAACCCAGACAGCCACTGAGGCCAATCACATCAGGTACAGGCAGGGAGCAGGCTCCTGGGGCACTTGGTGGCCCAGCAGCCCAAAAGGCAGAAGAAACCACTGATGCTTTTTGATTCGCCAGAAATTTTATTTTTAGCTAATTTGCCATCCTGGCTGTTTGGATTTATGTTGGGTTAAGAGGCTTTCTGAGGCTTGCTGGTACGATGGCCACTTTCCCCCGTGGAAGCAAACCTTTCCTAAACTACTTTCAAAATTGTTCGATTTCCCAAATACTGATTTGGAAACTAAAATGGAGCCACCACTTCAACTTGTTACTGTTTCCCACAGCCTCCCCTGCTGTTCAGGGAAGTGTGGTGACATTTCTTTCAATGCCCAGCGCTGTGCCCCATAGGTGTAGATGCTGAACCCTGACCTGAGATGGCCCACGCTTTTCAGCTTGGCGGGTAGGGGGTCATTTTTGCCAAGGTCATTTGTTTTGTTCGTGACTGAAGTGGCCTGAGCCAGGCCCCTTCTTGCCTCCTGCCCTCTCAGACTTTCCTGTGTGGCCGTGGCTCTGTCCCTGCTGAAGCGCTGTGTGCTCATGTACAGCACCCTGCCGTCCTTCCACGCTGTCACAAGTCCTCTCCGAGCCCTCCTGACGGAGCACCTGATGGACTGCAGCCATCCCCACGAGCTCCAGGTGAGGCTTCCTAGCCACCAGGGTGCTCTGCCCAGCTCAGACATGTCCCTGAGCTGGGACCAGGCTAGTTGACCTTTTTGTCATTGAGGTTGCAACTCTAAAAGTCAGGGACACCATCTCTGCAAAATCACAGGCATGAAATAAAATCGTAACAGTGAGCAGCAGAGTCTGGATGGATCCTGGCGTTACCTGGGAACCATCACATTGTCAGGTGCCACCTCCAGGAGGCTGCACTGAAAGTCCATCAATGCCCAGCCGTCGAGGGTCCCTTCAGCCGCAACCAGGGTCTGGGCAGTTGGCTCCAGGCCACGCAGAGCACTTGAGCTCTGCAGTCACCTGCTGAGTTTCCTGAGGATGGTCCCATGGTCCTGCACAAGGTGACAGGAAGCCATGAGAGGCCTTCTCAGCTGGACTTAGGCACTCCTGTGTGTACACAAAAATGAGTTCTGTATTCCAGGGACGTCCATTCCAAGTCTGCCTGCTTCCCACCTGCCTTTCACATCAGCTCACGCCAGTCCCCAGGTCCCCTTAGAGCAGGAGGCGCGAGTGCCGTGCACGCATCTCGCATCTCCAGTGGCATCCCTGAATCGTCTAGAATGTCCAGATTGCTGTGCATGAGGCCAGTGTTACCTGGCTTCAAGGTCCTGGCCACTTTCCTTGTGCTCCCCCTCAATCAGGGTCTTCACAGTTGCTCTTCTGCCTGGAGCTGTCCTGGGCTGTGTGGCTTGTCCCCTGCCCTCGGGAAGCCAGGCCTTCCCTGGCTGCAGTGCTTGGTGATACCTGGACTGCTTTTCCAAGTGCTAACCACTCTCGGGCACGTTGTGCTGTCGTTGTCTCTGCCCCACTAGGACGTGAGCTCCATGAGGACAGCACCTAAGCTGCTCCACTCCTGGCGTGTCCCTAGAGCATAGAGCAGACCAGCCCATTGCCCATGGAGTCACCTCGCCTGGTCTGAGGATGAGGATGAGACAGTAGCATCTGTATCCACTTCCTGCAGATGTGGCTGTGGCTTGTCTTTCATTTAAAGGACAGAGTGGCTCTCTGATCCTACAAAATTTGGGCTGGCCAAAGGGACACAACAGGTTTATGGTCTTGGGGTAGGCTGAGCTGGCCGTGCCCTTGCACTGAGTCCCCGTGGAGATTAGGCATTTGGGCACTTGGAGGTTACATCCCAACAGGCTGAGGACTGGCTGTGCCTGCGGGTACAGGTGGCCAGGTAGCCTGAGTTCCGGGACACACCTGTCCACAGGGAAAGGGTAGGACCAACATTAGTGAACTAGTTTCTAGACGATTCCTCAGAAGCCACCAGCCAACTGCCTCGAAGCTAAGGCTTTAAGTGAGCACCTTGCCCATCTGGTTTTGGGAGAGTGAAAATAAGGTCAGATCACGAAGACTGGTCGAGACCCCATTCTACTGGGTTGCATCATGCTGCTCTGCACACCTGGACTCTGGTGTGCACGTGTCACCATCACAGGGGAAGGTGGTTCTCCCGTGTGCTTCCACAAAAAGTGGGTCGCTTGTGCCCTGTCTTGCCAAGTTCGTCTGTTAAAGAGGGTTCTGTTTATGTTTCCTGGATGCAAGCAGCACAGACTATTGTGACTACTTGCATAAATCCTCCAGCCCCTCAGTTAATGACTGGGCTGGGGGCAGTGGAGCCATGGCTGTGGGAGGTGTGACAAGATGCCATCCCACTGTGGGGGGCCACAGGCTCTGTATTCTCTCATCCTGACGTGGAGGGGCCCATAGGAGAAGCCGGTGGAGGCACAGGGTGGACGGATCATCACAGTGTCAGCACGTTCTACGTTTTTAGGAGCTGTATCAGAGTGTATTGACAGAAATGGAAAACCAAAAGCAACTCTACCGGCCACTGACCTGTGAGAAGAGCAAGCCTGTCCCGCTGAAGTTGTTCACCCCCCGTCTGGTCAAAGTGTGGGTGTTGGCAGCGTCTCCCTGGGAGGCCCGGGCCTGGGTTCAGCGGGAGCTGGGGGGTGGTGTCTGCCTGTTCCGTAGTTGAGTGAAGGGGCGGGGGTAGCCACACTTCCTGGCAGGGTGTCGCTGACTCCTGCCTCCTCACCTGGCTTTCTGGTTTTAGCCTCGAGTTTGGAAGGAAACAAGGCAGCAATAAGGAGGAGCAAGAAAGAAGGAAGCTCATCCACAAACACAAGCGGGAATTTAAGGGCGCCGTCCGTGAAATCCGCAAGGACAATCAGTTCCTGGCTAGAATGCAGCTCTCAGAGATCATGGAGCGGTGAGGGGGCGTGTGTGGGCACAGCCGTGGTGGGAGCGCAGCATTCGTGCTGCGTGCACAGCGTGGGCAGTGGCTGAGTCTGAGGCGGGCGGACTGGTTTCCCTTCGTTTTCCCTCCGTTTGTCCTGGATGTGGTAGCTGCAGGCTACTGTGGTTCTTATGTGAAAAGGGGCAAGACACCCTCCAAAAACTAACCTAAAATGGCATTTGTTTTTGTTTCTTTTAGGGATGCAGAAAGAAAGCGAAAAGTAAGGCAGCTTTTTAACAGCCTGGCCACTCAGGAGGGTGAATGGAAGGCTCTGAAGAGAAAGAAGTTCAAAAAATGAAATTGTTTTGTAAATTAGGCAAGAAACTATTGTACATTAAAAGTAATATTAAAATATAAATAAATAGGCACTTTTATATAAATTTGACACTTTGGGAGGCTGAGGCAGGAGGATCGCTTGAGGCCAGGAGTTTCAGACCAGCGTGGGCAACATAGCAAGACCCTGTCTGTACAAAATATAAAAACATTAAGCCGGGCGTGGTGGCACCTGTAGTCTCATCTACTTGGGTGGCTGAGGCTGGAGGATCTCTTGAGCCCATGGTTTGTAGGACCTTAGGCAGATTGGGTGTCCAAACTAAGTTCAGTATCACTGTGGTGACAGCCTGGGAGTTGGGGCCACCAGGTTGCCTGAGGAGGGGTGAGCTGGCCCAGGCTCGAAATGGAGCAGGTCAGACTCCTGTGCTCATTGGTAGTGGAGTTGCACTGTGGACAGCCACTGTACTCCAGCCTGGGCAATGTGGGGAGACCTATCTTCAGAAAAAATGAAAATTTAAAAAAATTTTTTAAGTAAGAGCAATAAAGGATGCTGTAATGTCAGTACGATTTTTTCCCCGTGCTTTTAGTTCCTGTGAAAACGTCTCTTCCTGAAATAGGATGAATTCTGAGATGCGCTTTTGCAACTGGAAACAGCGCTGTGGTAAATAGGTTGCCAATAACTGGCTTGCGCCCAGAGGCGCCTCCGGTCATCACCACCAGGTTTGGGACTGGGGGTTCTGGCTAATGGAATTTTTGGTCAAGCACAGACACTTGCTTTCATGTGCAGGATTTAGTGTTATTTAATATTGTTACCCCAAAGATGGGGGTTCGTTCTGGCAAGTGACAGATGACTCTCCACGAGAACGCAAGTCTTGATCGGTAGGAGTTTCAATTGCAGCAAGTGAGGAGAGCGCCAGGAATATCTTCCAAAGCAGCATCTCCCTGAGGGAAAGAGGCCTGGGGTTTTACGGGGTAGGAGAGAAAAAGATGTGTCTTCACATGGAGGGGCATGGTGTCCTTTATGTGTGCAGGGTTGGGTCACACAGAAGTCGCATGCTATGGTAATGAAGCTGCAGTTCCTCCTGGGCTGGAGACTGGGTCTGGGAATGCGCAGAGTTCGCCTGAGTGCACCTGCAGGCCTCCAGGGTCTGCCAGGGACTAGTTTGCACCAGCTGAGTAGCCACGGGCCTCTAAACAAAGGCTGCAAACAGGTTGATGGCTCAAGTTGGTTGAATTCCTGTATTCTTTGGAGACACTCTTATGTACAGTACGTTGTGTAAATTGTGTTTTCAATTATAAATGAAACAAGTTTGCAGATAGTTTGGAAATCAAAAAAATCCAGAATCCTCCTCAACCTAATAGCCACACTTGGCATTGTCCTAATTCAGTCTGTAGATGCTTCTGGGTGCTGGGGCCCCCATTCAGGGCACAGCATGGCAGGACGTAGGATGAGATTGGGCCATGTCTGCACTAACCTGGCCTGCGGTCTGTTAAGTTTGGGGTCAGAATAAGTTAGAAGTTGTGGAAGTTACGGATAAGACCAGAAGCTTGTATGTCAGGCAGCAGTGTTCTCACCCTGCACTAGCCAGAAGAGAGGGCAGCACCTGGGTTTGGGCTGTGAGCTGCGGGAAGTAAAGGAACCCCCCAAACTTCACAGACTAGCCCCGGGGCCACCCCCTGAATGTTGATGCCTCCTCCCTGCAGGGATGTGAACCCTGTTGGGACCGAGGTTTTGAAGTGGGAGGTCCCCCTGTACTCCCGGGGTGACAGTCCTTGCAGTGCTACATGCCAGGGCAAGTGCTGAGCCTGTCCTCAGAGCCAGCAGGGAAGGTTCCCAACAGCAAGTTCACACATGGTCACACTGTGACCAGCCCTGCTTGCATGAAGAGGCCCATCCCCTTGGTCACACATCCAGCCGCAGCAGTGACCACAGATTAACCAGACTGGGCCTGGGGGAGGTAAGGAAGTGATAATGAACCAAGGGCCCACTTTTGACTTCTGTAATGGGGTATAGGATCTTTCACCAAGGAGGAGGTTGGGGGGAGAATCGGGAGTTTGATCTTAGACATGTTGGGAGGTGTTGAGACCGTGGCTGGGGCAGAATGAGTGATCATGGATGTGAGAGGCAGAGTCAAGGCCATAGTTGGACCAGCAGGTCTGAATGAGTGGGTCTCCAGTTAGAGAGTGGAAGACAGGAACAGAGCACTCCTGGGGCTGAAGCCCAGGCCACACTGGACCAGAAACAGGCAACTTTTTTTTTTTTAATAGACAGGTTTTTTTAATAGGTCTGGCCACATTGCCGAGGCTGACCTCAAACTCCTCGCTACCTCAGCCTCCTCAGTAGTTGGGACTATAGCTGTGCACTGCTTAGACACAGGCGTCTTATCCAGCCTCCCCCTGGATGGTTCTGGTATGATTGCCATTTTAATTGACCGAGCCGCTGCGGACACTGGCCCAACTGTCCCAGAAAAGAGGGGAGAAAACCAGACAGGAGGAAAGTGGGACCATGTCTGGTGCTGGGTTCAGCAGAGGCCTGGCCATTCAGTCCAGAAGGATGGGATGGATAAGCCCCAGCTGTGGGCCAGGTTGTCACTGAAGGGGAAGCAAAAGGGACACATGTCTTTGGTGAAAGAGCTAACGCATACTGCCTTTTTGGCTGTGGATGGAATAACCATCTATTAGGCAGAAGTGTGACTTTACTATTATCTGTATTTGCAAGTTCTGTATGGTTTAACAAGGGTGTATGAGTGCCACGTTATTCACTTCCGTGTGTGTTTCTTCTTGTGGTTGGCTAGATTAGCACAAATGTTAGAAGGTGGAAGGGAAGAGGGAGGTGGCTGAAGCCAGGCGTCGGCACACAGTTCTGTAGGTCTGCTAGCCCACGCCGGCACGGGCAGCAGCCAGACCCAGAACTCCCCTGGCTCTGTGGCCCAGGGCAGAGAGGCTGGAGGCCGAGTCACAGGAGACCGGCGAGGTGCCTGCCAACTTGATCCCGTGGCTTTCAATGGTCTCTGCGCACCCAACTGCCGTTCCCTTTCCTCCTCAGCCCTGTCTGGGACTCCAGGCCCAGCAGCAGACGCAGAAAAGCAGTTGAACAGGGACCATACGGCCAACTCCAGGGCCCACGGGCACCGCGCGCTGCCCCGCTGAATCTGTGCGTGACGGCGGGCGGGAGGCGCCCGCGGCAGGAGCGGGGCGAGGGCAGCCCGGGTCACAGAGGCTAGGGCGCGTGAGGCCGTGGCCCGTTGCTCACGCCAGGCTCTGAGCCCCCAGGGCCGGGATCTGCGTGGGTCCCGGCTCCGGCCCGCAGCGTCGGCCTCTGCGCAGGGAGACTCGCGGCCGCCCTGACCCCGAAAGAGCCGCCGTCACCAGCCCACGGCCGCCCAGCCCAAGCGCAGGTCAGGGTGCGGCCTCCCAACAGCCGGCGCCGTCGGCGGAAGAGGACGCGCTGCTAATGTCACTTCCAGGGCGGGCATAGCGGGCCCCGCCCCGCAGCGCGCTCGGGTGCGTCCGTCAGTCCGTCCATCCGTCCATTCCGAGCGCGCGGCTGCGGCAGGTGCGGGGCAGGGGGAGCGATCCCCACGGGGGCGCGGTGTGGGGTGAGCGCTCCCGGTCCGGTGCGTGCCCCGCGACCCTGCCAAGGAGGCTGAGCCAGGGGCGGGGTCCGGCTCCCCGTCGGGCAGGGTCGGCGGCCGCGCCCGCCCAGGTCCCGCCCCCAGCCTCAGTTTCCCTGCCCGGCTGGTTACAAGGACGTGGCCCGCGATGCCCTCGCCCTGGCCTCTGGGTGGGCGGCCTCTGTAGCTGCGGTTTCTTTGCGCAACCCCGGAAGCTTGAGTGTCCTGCTGTCCGGGGCGGGGGGAGTTGGGGAGATGGGCGCCCCCCAGCAGGGCTGGACAGGCATCCCCTTTAGGGGGCTTGCCGGCTGTTGGCGGGTCGGGGGCATGGCAGGAGCTGGGTGCTGGAGCATCCAGACGAGTGTGCTCACTGGACCTGCCACACCCCTGGCCAGACCGGGTCAGAGCAGCGAACCATGGGATGGGGAGGAGGTGGAAGCTGCACCCCGCGCCCACCCATCCGCCAGCAGCCAGCGCCAGAACGCCGCGTGGTCACCGTGGTCTTCCTGGGCCTCCTGCTGGACCTCCTGGCCTTCACTCTGCTGCTGCCCCTGCTGCCCGGGCTGTTGGAGAGCCACGGCCGTGCCCACGTGAGCCTCCCGCCCTCGGCCAGAGTGCCCCCCTCCCCAAGCCCGGCACGGACCTGCCCAGCACCTGTTGCCTCCTTATCTCCCAGGACCCCCTCTATGGCTCGTGGCAGCGTGGGGTGGACTGGTTTGCCACAGCCATTGGAATGCCAGTGGAGAAGAGATACAACAGCGTCTTGTTCGGAGGTATGGCCCCTGACCCAAGCTGAGGGCTCTTTAGGGTCCTGTCTTTGGTGGACATTGTCCTTTCCTCCTCACTCCCTGGTCTCCCATCATTCTGGTGACTGCCCACACATTCTGGCTCCAGGGCATGATCTGCCACTTCCTTGTGTCCTTTCTTGTCTCTCCTTTGGGTCCCCCGTGGCTCAAGGTCTGTGGCCTGTGAATGCAGGGCGCAGTGTGATCGGACCCCTGGTTGCTAGCGCTGGGGGCCCTGGGACCACAGCTTGTGGCCCAAGGCAGCCCTATGACAGTGACCTCTCTCTCTCAGGTCTCATTGGCTCAGTCTTCTCCGTCCTGCAGTTCCTCATGGCACCGATCACTGGGGCCATCTCTGACTGCCTAGGGAGGCGCCCGGTGATGCTGCTATCCCTGGTACATCTCTGGAGCTGGGTGCCCAAAGGGTGGGAGCATGTAGCCTCCCTACACCTAGCATCCCTGTGGGGCTGGGCTGGGGACTGTGGGCTGCACATGGCCACTGGTTGGCCCTTGTCACTTCCCAGAGGGGGTCCTTGAGCGAGCAGTGGCTCCTATTGCTGTGCCAGGCTGTCTAGGAGCTGCTCCTGGCCACCTAAGGGGGCATCAGGAACACAAGTGGCCCTTGGATGCTTCAGAACAGGGCAGGGTTCAAGAGGGGTTGCCTGCGTTTGCCAAGTCCCACTCTGGGCCCCTCCTGGCCTCAAGTGACCTGCCCCTTGGCCCCTGCCCCTGGGCAGACAGGTCTGGCCGCCTCGTATGCCGTGTGGGCCACCTCTCGGAGCTTCGCGGCCTTCCTGATGTCTAGGGTGATCGGGGGCATCAGCAAGGGGAACGTGAGCCTCTCCACAGCCATCATCGCTGACCTGGGCTCCCCTCTGGCCCGCAGCCAAGGCATGGTGAGTACAGGCTGGGGGACGAGGGGTTTGGGTGGGGACTTCTGGGCCTGGTCTGCCTGCCCAACTCAGACAGCCTTCTCCCCAGGCAGTCATCGGGGTGGCCTTCTCACTGGGCTTCACACTGGGCCCCATGCTCGGTGTCTCTGTGTCCGTGGAGGCAGCACCCTGGTTCGCCCTGCTCTTTGCAGTCTCGGACCTGCTGTTCATCTTCTGCTTCCTGCCGGAGACGCTGCCCCCAGAGAAGCGGGTACGGCTGGGGCCTAGAACCGACAGGCCCAGGGGACAGGGATTGGTCCCCACGTGCCAATCCCAGATGCTAGGGGAGACTGGGCTACCCTTTTCTGGGGCTACGTTGTGTCTTGGGGGTCCCGCAGGGTGCAGAGGTCTTGCCTGCTGGTAGGCTGCCAGGCCAGAAGCCATCCCCGCCTCCTGGCAGGCCTTTCCAATTGGTCCCTGCAGGCACCCTCCATCGCCCTGGGATTCCGAGATGCTGCTGATCTGCTCAGCCCTGTGGCCCTACTGCGTTTCTCAGCTGTCGCCCGTGGCCAGGACCCACTCACTGGAGACAGTAAGGAGCTGGTGCCCTCCCCAGTGTGCAGGTTTCGCTCCCTTGGGCTGCCTGGGCCAGCCCTTCCCTGTGGCAGTTGCCCTCACAGCACCCTCCCGCCTGCTCCTCAGGGCTCCGTAGCCTGCGCCACCTGGGCCTGATTTATTTCCTCTACCTTTTCCTGTTCTCGGGCCTGGAGTACTCGCTGAGCTTCCTCGCACACCAGCGCTTCCAGTTCAGCAGGTGGGTCCCCGTCTGGGGATGCCTTGCTGTCTCCCTGTCCTAACACCCCAACCCAGGAAACCTCTGGGCCACTCTTGTCCTGGCCTTGCCCCTGGGCTGCCCCACCCTGCTGTTGGGGCATCTGTCAGCCCACAGCGCTGGGGCACTGACACCCCTGCTCCCAGCCTGCAGCAGGGGAAGATGTTTTTCTTCATTGGCCTCAGCATGGCCACCATCCAGGGCATCTACACCCGGCGGATCAGCCCTGGCAGGGAAGTTGCAGCTGTGAAGCGGGTAGGGAAGCTCCCCCTGACGCGGGTGGCAGGTGGTACTCTGCGCTTTGGGAAGCAGGGGTGGTCCTGAGGCCTCTGTGTCCCGCCCTGCAGGCCATCCTGCTGCTGGTGCCTGCCTTCCTCCTCATCGGCTGGGGGCACACGCTACCCGTGCTGGGCCTGGGGCTGCTGCTCTACTCCTTCGGTGAGTGGGGGGAACCCGATGGGGGCCTGGGTCACACCCCTTCTCTGAGCTGACAGGTGTCTCCCCAATGTCTCCCCCAGCCGCTTCTGTCGTGGTGCCCTGCCTGTCCTCTGTGGTTGCTGGCTACGGTGAGAACCCTTCCCTTGACCAGGGATGCCCATGGTGGGAGGGACAGGCAGGCACCTGACGGCCTCTCCCCACAGGCTCACCAGGGCGGAAGGGCACAGTCATGGGCACACTGCGGAGCCTGGGCGCTCTGGCCAGGGCTGTGGGGCCCGTGGTGGCAGCCTCAGGTAAGGGTGTGGGGCAGCACTCATGGGCATACTGTCCTCCAGGGACCCAGGTGCCTTGCTCCACGCAAGCCCCCTCAGCTCCCCGTGCCCGCCCTCACCTCCCCAGTTCCAGCCCTGCGAAGGCCAGTGCTCAGTCCTGCCATCTGCGGGGCGCCCCTCGTCTCTCCACAGTGTACTGGCTGGCCGGGGCCCAGGTCTGCTTCTCAGTGTGCTCGGGGCTTTTCCTGCTCCCCTTCCTCCTCCTGCGGAAGCTGCCGTGTCCAGCGCAGACGCTCAAGGCCAAATAGCTGAGCTGCTGCGTGCAGGCTGTGGGGTGCAAGAAATGGGAGCCTGGGCCAGGCCCCTGCCCGCCCTCACCCCTGCCTTGTCACTCCAAGCACTGACTCCAAGACCTTCAAGGTTTCTGTCTGTTTTTTAATCAGTAGCACAGGCTGTCCAGGTTTCTGAACGACAAAATAAAGCAGCTATTTTATACCAAGTGCCTTTCTCCAGTGTAGGCTTTGCCTCGCCACAGCTGCAGCCTCTATTGTTCCACCGGCCAGAAGAGTTTCCCCTCCACACAGTGAGTGGGGACCAGACGCAGGGCCCTGCTAGGCTGGGGTCAGCCCTTGCAAGTGATGTTTGGGCTTGTGCCCTGCACCTTGGCAGGCTGGAGGGGAGGGACCCTCGGGCCATCCCCATCACAGACCCTGTCAGACATGAGTACTCTGCTGTCTGCTGAGCCACAGTGAGAATGAGATCTGGGGTCTGCTCAAATTGTGGAGAACAAGGAATTGTCAGCACAGCTTTTTGTGCTCTTCAGGCCCAGCCCGGCAGCTCCTGGACACCCTCGGGAGGATGACAGGAGCACTGGGCTAGACCGTCCTCCCCACCCCACATTAACAAACCATGTTACATTAGATCTCTAAGCATTTTAGGGATCTCTTTGGAACATGAGACAAACTTCTAGAAATCGTACTAAAAGTGAGCAAAGAAATTAAAACTGCTTTCCAGATTTAGACAAGGAAATTGTTTAAAGAATTTTATTTGTGAGTAAAACGTGTTACAATGAAGAAAGGACATTTAGAACCTGCCCTCCCAAGTCTGTGTCCATATATGCAACTATACTTCGTGTGGTAATACAAAGAAACTACAAAAGTGAAAATTAAAGTCATTGCATATGTGGGATAGAAGGAAGGGGTGAAAGGAGCGGATGAAGGAAGAGTCCACGACTAAGCGAAGTATGTGAATACCACCTTGGCAACAAACAGCACACAGAGGAAAGCAGCTCACTCACCAGTGCAGGCCCTACAGGGTCAGAGGAAGCTCAAAGCAATGATCAGTGCCACAGCCAGCCCCAGGTCCTGCTTGGGGACCAAGTCAGGGACCCGAAGTGGCTCAGCCCACCATGCCCAAGACCCAAGCCCATGTCTGGCACCAGCTCTACCAGGGAACCCTCGCTGGTGGGGGGCCTGTCTGGGGCCCCAGCACACTTGCCCACACCCAGCTAGGCTGGCACTGGGCAGCTCCTGGGATGGGTCACCCTTGAGGACTCCATCTGGCCACCTGTCAGTTCCCACTAAGCTTCAAGCCCTTTTCCAGGGCGTTAAGTGAAAACTCAAAACGGTCTTGATCAAGGAGTGCGAGATACAGGCGCCATACCTGATGCAAAGTGCTACGCAGGACCATCAAGCTCCTGCCTTGAGTCATTTTTTATCAAAACCAGGGTACCTTTCAGGCTAACGTGAAAACAGATCCCCTGAAACTTGCCCAAAAATGTGACCAGTGCTCTGGTGCAGGCTGCCGCAGGCTCTAGGAAGAAAGCAAAAGCAAAAAGCGGGCTGTTCCTGTTCACAGTCAAAAATGTGTGGGCTGAATTGTAAATCTGAAATAAAATTCTAGAAAGGACTCTTCCTCCTCCTGATATACCTTCCCACTAGGACAGGAATCCAGAGACCCGAGTGAATAGGAAACTATGAGCTCCTGAATCTGTTTTTGGTCGAGGGGTAATCAGTCAGACCATGCATAGCGTCGCGTTAGGTGTACACAGGCCCGCGTGCCACTGGGGTTTCTGCCCAGCATCAGCCCAAACTCACCTCTTCAAGGCAGCCATGGTGCCCTGGGCCAATGGCAGGCACACGAGTGTTTTCACGGGACCAAGGCTTTGTGTATAGGAATAAAGTGAGACCACTGAAAAGATGATGCCAGCAGGGAGCCATCAGTCTGATTCAGTCACCTGAGACACTGCGGGGTGGAAGGGAAGCTGAGCGGAGACAGAATGTGCCGTTTCACGGCAGAAAAGAGAGGAGAGAAGGTCGAGGCTCAGGAGGGTGAAGCCCACAACCAGAGCTGGCAGAAGCCTCCACTACCTTCCGGCCAGGACCACGATTTAGTGCCCCCCTGCCCATGGGGAGAGCACATCTCAGAGAAGCAGGCAGAGGCCAAGCCTCCCCCAGAACCTGAGGCCGAGGCCCACAGGGGTGGGCCGGGGGCTGCTGAGCACACAGTCGGCTAGCACCGGTCTGTACAGGGCTGTCACGCGTGAGAAGGGAGTTCTAGCTAGGCGGAGGGCTTGGCTTTTTGCATTCCATTACACAAGAGGACAGAGCACAAGACGCAATCAGGGACTCTGGCGGAGCCAGGGTCACTTCAGACACGACAGTGTTAGTGCAGGGCAGGCCTTCAGGAGTCACTCTTCTTCTTGCTCTTCTTCAAAAAGGAAGGGGTGCGGAACTTCTTCTTCTTTTTGGATGGGGACTTGCCTGGAGACCCATCGCTGCCAGGGTCTACGACAATCCCCTCCTCAGCAGCTGGGGAGGCAGCCTCCTCAACTGCTGGGGCTGTGGAGGCCACAGTGGGGGGCTTGGTGGGGCTTGGGAGTCCACAGGCTTCCTCCTCCTCCTCCTCTAATGTCGGGAAGCCAAGCACTTCCGAAGGCTCATCAGGGGACAAGTCAGGGAGAGTTGGCTTGAAAGTGGCAGCATCGCTGTCATCTCCAGAAGTCGGCTCCTGTAGAAGGTCTGGTGGGTGGGGTGAGAGAGACAGGGTTAAGGGCTCCTGCCCAAATCGCAACGGGCAGCGTGAGACAGGAGTGCCCAGCACAGGGAACTGCCATTTTATCTTACATTATGGATTTTTACCATGACAAGAAAGTAAAGATGGTCTATTCTACTATAAGGCTGGATGGAGCTAATGTTACAAAACGTAGGTACAGTCTCGGGGCGGTTTTTAGCTTCTTCTCATGGATAACATGCTGATAAAACCAGACTGATCACAGGGCCTTGTCCCCCAACCATAAAGACAGACGGCATTGAAGCAAGCAGTGTTAGGGAGTTCAGCGTTCTGCACTGAACTCTTGAAAAGGGGTATAAAAGTTTGCTCTATACCCCTAAGGGCATGTATTAGTAGTCCTGGAATTAAGCGTAAATTTGGGTCCACAATACCTGGTCTCCCCCAAAACAGCCAGTAGAAAATCATGAGTTTACTCCAGACCCCATGTGTGACATCAACATCCAACAAAATAAAGCCATTTAGGCAGGACAGTTAATTAAGAAAAAAGAGATGGACTCTAAGGCAAGGAGTAGGGCAAAAGAATCAAGCCATCTTACATCTGGAATAGCTAAGGGTGCAGAGCAAAATGTCGTGTCTTGTAAAGAAATCACCTGGGGGCTGGTGCCACTGTGTGCTTTCTACACTGACCCAAGGGACACCAGTTTTGTGGAGTCTTTAATAGCCTACAAAGTTATAAGCGACTGGCGTGTTAGGCAGCACCAAACCATTTAGTACTTAAACTTCCAACCAAACATCACGACAGCAGGGAGGAGTCCAGCTAAGCTCAGGTTAGGAGCAGCGCAGAAGGCTCTGGGCCCCTGACACATGGGAGGCTGGAAGCACCCCAGCCCCCACCCACCAGCTGCCTTCTGCCCCAGAATTCACAGTCACACTTCACTGGGGCAGGAGCAGAGCTGCGGCACACGGTGATGGCCTTGCTCTGCCAAGCGTGCTGTATGTAGTTAATGCTCCAAGAAAGAGGCTTCCTGGGGGGTACTCAGGAGAACTTTCATCATTTGACCAAATGTTACATTTTTTAAAAAGTACTAAATACCACTTTTCTGTCCCAGCTTAAGCAAAGGTCCAACCAAACCCGACTCCATGCACCAGGTGGCAGAATCCCACCCTGTGTGAACCTACTCTGGATTTATGTCTGATCCAATGTAAAATCTTCCCACTAGGCAATCAAAAGAGATTCTCAAAGGCTGAACAGAAGACTCTGAGGCCCAGACTGCTCAGAGTGGCAGGGTGCAGAAGCTCCGTAGGAGCCCTTCCTTATGCCCAGGCAGGCTGTCCAGCAGAGTGCTCAGGTGACCGAGCCACTTCCAGGAAGGCCACTGACGGACTAGATACAAAAAAGGGAGGGGGCCTGTGTTTTTATTTTAAATAAACAGAAAACAAAATTTAATAAACAACAAAGAAGCAAGAGAATGAGGCGAAGCACAGGGCATCCTGGCAGAAGAGCAGGGCCAGGTGTGGGGTACTTACTACGGCAACAGGTACTCTTTAGCACATCCATCTCCTGTGTGTAAGGCAGCCACGAGAAGAGAAAAGCACAAGTAGAGAATCTCTGCATTCAGTCACAGCCATTGGGTTACACAAGAAGAAAGGCCAAGCCATTTTTACAGAACACGGGACAGGGACAGGGTTGAGCCACAGGCTTCACGGGAGACACAGATGTAAGAGACTGAGGGACAAACGTCTGGGATCACACCACAGACATGCGGGGGCCTGAGAAGTGACTGGAAGAGAGCACTCTCAGTGGACTGACTGATACAGCAAAGTCCTGTAGCTCAAACACAATGTAAGGCATCTCCAGAGGCGTTATCTAAACACAATACAGTATGAGAAGTGTGCAAGCAATGGGCAAAACTGACATCAGAAATGACGGTGGCCCCAATCCCTGCAGTTGGCCTTCCTACCTGGTCGTAACAGCTCACTAATGAATCTGTTTTGCCTCAAGTTACTCAGGATATAACCAACACAGGAGGAGAAAAGGCCAGGGGACTTCAGAACCATGTCATGTACTGGTTTCAATGCAAATGCACACGTCTTCATTGGTGTGAGCAGAACTACTGCCACACTCAGTCACAGTGCACATGAGACCATGCACCCTCCCGCAGCAGGGCAGCCAGGCACCTGCCTCCACCCCAGTGCTCACCTTCTTCAAGCTTGATGGGAGTGCTGGGAGGGGTGTGGGGGGCGGCGGGCTGGTCTGGAGGACTCTTCTCTTTCTCTTCTCTAGTCTCGTCCAGGTTCTCTGCAGACGGACATGACACAAGAAGAATGCGGTACAGAACTTCCAATGCCATGAGCCTTCCCCGCCTCGACAGCAGCCTGGTCAGCCCTCCCGCCGGCCAGCCCAGCTGCCTCAGAAAGGATGCTGGGGCTTCTCAGGGCACTCTCCAAGAAAGCAGGAAGGGCTCATGGCCACATCTGTCTTCACCCTTGTCCACAATCCTCCCCAAAACAGGATGAAGGGAGGTGACTATGACCGGGGCTGATCACAGGCCCAACAGTTAACATGTCTGAATTTCAGAATAATTTAACCAATTTTGCAAAATTGATTTCTATTCTTATTCCAAAGAGAATCTGCCAGAGCTGACCCTGCAACAGACTGTGACTGGTGAGCCCTGGCCTGGCCTGTCCTCTGAGAGGGAGCAGTGCCTCCCTCACTGCCTGGCCTCTCTCTGCTGAGCAAGCGCCAGGGTCCTGAGGCCCTCATCCTACTCACAATTCAGGGGACGTGACCTTGCCGTTATGCTGGTTTTAATCTCTGAGGAGGCAATTTTCTACTCGTAATTTAAACTTAGCAACTGTAACATTTATTTTTATTTTCTAAAATGAAATATGCTGATAAGGACCAGAGGAAAAAATGCAGGAACTAGGACCTTGGATCCAGAAAATTCCAAGCCTTTCAATTTTTATTACTCAAAAAAGCTTCATTCTCTTATTTAGCTTTCTAACTCTGTGCTTGTGCCTTCAACACCTTCGTAATGATTTTTTGCTCCTCGATAAGGAAAGCACACTTGATCCTGTCACAAACACATTTAGCACACATGGAACCATCATAGGCCCTGCTGACATGTTTCTTTGTTTTAGACAACCTCTTAAGAACTTTAGGTCTCATAGCACAAACCCCTCGAAGTCTGCCTGGGTACATGCCACATGCAGATTTTGGTGCTTTCCCAACCTTCTTGGTATAAAGGTAAACAATTCTATTACCAGGAGTTCGGGACAGCCTAGTTTTGTTAGAGGTTGTATTGTAGAAAAGCCTACGACGATATGTCAAACGCTGGACCATTCTGAGTGCCTGCAGACAGCGTCACCAGAAGAGGCCAAATATACTTTTCATTTAGGAAAAAATATGTATCAATATTATCCCAATTCCCTAAATCTCCTTCTTTCATTTAAAACTTTTATATTAATAGCTTAGGATCACTAGATGCCGTATTTTGAACAACCAGCTATAACTAAACTCACCACAGCCTCTGATCTCCCAGAGATTCAATTCTAATAGGTGACCTGCCTTCTGAACACCCCTGAATGGAATGGTACCTGCCGGAAGCCAAGTGTCTATAAAAAAAAGCTGTCACATCTACCTGGGCAAACAAATGGCCTCAACCAGGAAAAGGTGCTAACCTTGAACAGACAGCCTGAAATTTACCTGTGACATCCCCCTGCCCCAACATCAAGGACCAGATCAGTGACAGGCAAAAGTCTGTGACCGCAGAGCACGGCCAGAGCAGTCTCATCCACGCACTTGCCATACCATTCCTGTTATGTAGGGAAAACACTATGTGACTTGTTTGACTTTTAAAAAATAATCCCGGTTACCCAGATCCTGTTAGAGTCCAAAGGCCGGACACCTGTCTGTGTACATGTGCATGGGACTGGAACTGGACCACATGATCAACAGCTGAGGCTGACACACTACCTTTAGTTCTCGCTCCAGGTAATTATGGCAAAGCTTTCTGCAGACAAAGCTGCCTGTGCCATATAACCACAGACAACAGAATCGGAGCTCCAGCTGAGGTGAAAATTGGAATAGCAAGTGACAGCATAACACATACTGAAAAACAATTGAGCAACAGATTTTTGCACAACTCAAATTTCAATACTAGGTACATAACGCAGTAGTCTGGCCTAAGATGAGACTAAAAAAGAGCTGAATTGGAGGTTGTCTTAGAAGCAGTGCATAGTTCCCAGGATGACCCCTATGACCAGGAGGGTGAAAATCAGTTCCCCACACTGAGACCAGCCCAACAAGGTGACCCCAGAGGATACACCGAGGAGCAAATGTAGGTTCCAGTAAAAGGCCTGGGCTGGAGCATAAGGCCCCGATGATGCCGGTGTGAAGGTCCTGGTGGAGGCCTCTGTGCCCCATGGTCTTCCTGGTGCCAGTGCCCAGTGGACTAGAGGGCTGGCAGCAGGGAGGGGAGACAGTGGCTCCACCCCGTGAGAGCCTTCACAGCAGAGGAATTGGGAGGCCTGCTTCTCTTGTTGGTTCTCAAAATGTCTGGATTTATGCCTCAAAACCTGAAGTTTGAAACCACCTGTTCCCTGAGGTTCTGACACACAGAGCTATTTATTTTTATTTATTGTAAAATTATCTCATCACCTTTTGCAAAAGCATGACCACCTATCAAGAGAAATAGAGGCTGTGCCAGCATTCAGCCATTCCCAGCATGGTCTGGGAATGTGCCAGAACAGTCAACACATCAACCCTAGAGCTTGTGATCACCACTGCACGGGGGATCCTTAGAGTTTATGGAGAAAGTGAATTTCTACGTTAGGAACGCCTGCCATAAACACAAATATGATAGGACATTCAAAGCAGCCGCCTGCTGACTGACGCTCAGTGGGAAAGATAACATGCTCTTGTCCAAGCCAGGGCTCTGCCACGCATAATCTCGTTCCTCGGGAGCGGCTTAGTCTCTGAGCCCTGCTCCAACTGGTGGGTACAGGCCCGTCACTCAGGGTTACTTTGAGAATTGGATGAGATGTGTGCACACACAGCCTGCACCATGCAACCTAATAGCTCAGCAAGGATTAGTGAATTGCACAAATCAAAGGAGGCCTCTTCTCCGTGAAACTTTAACAGAAATACTGAATATGTAAGAGAGATAAATGCCTCTTAAAAATAATAGGGCCAGGTGTGGTGGCTCACACCTGTAATCCCAACACTCTGGGAGGCCGAGGCAGGGGGATCACTTCAGGCCAAGAGTTTGAGACCAGCCTGAGCAAGAGCAAGACCCCCATCTCTACAAAAAAATAAAAAAATTAGCTGTGCATGGTGGCATGTGCCTGTAGTCCCAGCTACTCAGGAGGCTGAGACAGGAAGATTGCTTGAGCCCAGGAGTTTGAGGTTGAAGTGAGCTGTGATGATACCACTGCACTCCAACCCAGGCAACAGAGTGAGACTGTCTCAAAAAACAAACACCCCTCCACCCCGCCAAATTCAGGCTAGGTTTCCCAGTAACTAATCCAAATTTGTGAATTCTTCTGTGAATGTTCTGATCACTCCATGTAGACAGAGGCCTGGCAGAAGGACCAGTGCCCTCACAGCCCCAGCCCTGTGGGCACCACCAAAGCCCCACATGTCGCCTTCTCTCCTCTCACCCCCTCCTGCATTGCAGCTGCCGGATGAGATCCCTGCAGGGCATCTTCAAGTTCAGCCTCAACTGGGCAGAGGGTTCCTATCCCCTCCCAATCTTAACACACTACACAGATGCCTGGGAGCCCTGATGTCGTCTCTCACGTGTGTCCCTCCTAACTGGGACCATTTGAAGTGTGTTTAACTTTTCAATTCCTTCAGCTCTTGCCCTTGTGACTAGGTTGAAATGTGTACTGAATAATGCTCTGGTTTGTCTCTGATGCATGTGACTATTCTCATCACCACCCACAGCCAGAATCTGGACCACAGAGAAGTTTCCAGACCATTTTCTCTCACCTTCTGGAGTTGCCCCACGCCCAGGACCCTGGAGCACTCACCTTCGGAGCCCTTCTGCTTCCGCTCCACCTCCCTGCGGTATTCCTCCAGCTCACGGTCTGTGAGTGTGTTGAAGGGGTTGGGGCCCGTGGTGCTCACGATGGCGTGGGGCTGGTACTCCTTCTCAATGATGGCCTTGGAGGCCGTCACCAGCTCCCCCTGTGGATGAAAGGGATGCACAGTTCCCAGGAGTCGCCCAGCGGGGACTCTCCCTCCTCCCAGGCAGGCTGCAGGAAGGGAGGCGGGAGGCTTTCCAGGAACGCACAGACACGGCTGAGACTGCACCACCATGGGCCAAGGCCTGGGCTGAGCAGCAGCCGTCAGAGGTAGATGTGGAAACATGGCTCTATGCTATACAACAAATGTAACAAAAGAAGTCCTATAAAAATCCTTCAGGTTTTAGAAACAGAGGCCCCAAGTGCAGACTCAGAAGCACAGAGCACCTCAGGGGGATTCCCTCTCCTCATTGCCAGATAGGGACAGAAGAGGCCCTTCAGGTGAGTGCTGAAAAGTCACTTTCTCTCATGACATGAATAAATGTCACAAGTCACAACATTCAGAATAAAGCATGCTTGGAGATTTACTTATATTCTAAGGGAACAGGTAAGTTCTGTTCTTTTAACTATGCATTTAGTTTATAACTAGCTCCTGGAACTTATACCAAAACATTCGGAGATGATAAAAATGTTCCAAGACACCAGTACGTGTCTGAAGAATTTGGAAAACGGTGAGAATTTATATCAAAGAAAAAAGAGGAAGGAAAGAAAGCAAAGCAAAAGCACACAGGTGGCTCCTGGTACACATCCAATCTTCCAGGAGGAGGCAGAGGAGCAGGCACTGGTAGCGGGCACAGCGGCTGGGCTGGCCTCAGAGAGAAGGAGCTGGGCAGGCAGCCCTGGGGTGTGGGTCACGCACACTCACCTGTCCCAGCACAGCTCTATGCCCCATAGCTTGGCCAGGTTGGGGCTAGGGGCAGGAAAAGTCCCCCAAATGTTCTGGGGTCCACTTCTGAGGAAGTTAACCAGAACTTCACGCACATGCACGTTAAGTAACATGCACGTTACTTAATTACAGCTTCCAAAAACAAATGAAAGCAGGAGAATCCAAAATCACTGATGCTAGGCCTGGTCCTTCAGTGCTCACTTCAGAAAGGGGCAAACACCAGAGGTGGCGAGTGTCCCAGATGGGCTGATTCCGGGGAAATCAGCTCACACAGGCTGATGCTCCTCAGGCAGAGGTGGGGAAGCCTGAGCTATCTGCCTGCGCTGAGAGGTCACTGCCCAGCACACTGGATACAGGGTGTCTGATGCACTCCATGACTGACCAGTGACCCAGAACCCCAGACAGGGAGCAAGTATCTATATACTTGCCTCATTGGGGAGAGGAAATTTAAGGACACAGACCTTTTTACTTGGTCAAGGAGAAATTCAACTTGCCAACAGGGAGCACCATGTTTCAAAATGAGCACCACTGTCTGCATTCTGAGGTCCACATAAAAGGAAGTAGAATAACAGCCCTAGTAAAAGACATCCCTAAAGTCCATGAAAATGAAATATGCATAGTCAGGGTGGGATAAAGATGAAGAGTGCAAATATGAACTTCAGAAATAGAAAGGCAGAGAAAAATAAAAGGCTGGAACAAGAATTTACATACTAGGGGGAAGGGGGCCAACATCTCTTCATCTAGGGTCAGAGTATAGTGGCTACTCAGCTAACTATACCTGCATGTGTCACTCACAGAGAACAAAGTGCTGACCATGGCCATGGAGGCCTACATCTGTCCCTCATGAAGCACCCCAGGTGACTGTGACATACATCCATATCTGAACACCACTGGAAAGAGCAGGCAAAGGTGTAACTGGATGATTTAACACAGCTAACCAGGCTACTTTCTGGATAGCCCTTTAAAAAATACAAATAAAATCCATTAAATGTACTACAACCCCAGAGACACAGCAGGGGAATGACTCTGTCTGACTCTGCTCTAGCCCCACAAAGCTAGAGGGCTGCACCGCAGCAGCTCGCATGACCAGCCAGCAGCGGTCATAGAATGCACATGGCTTCGCACACCTCAGATGGTAAGTGATTAACAGGTTGCAATGGCTTATGGCCCAAAGCACCAAAAGATGAAAAACAAGCTGACAGGGAAAGGAGCACATCTTTCTCCTTTGCTCTGAGAAGTTCCTCCAAGAACTTCAGGTAAAAAGGGACCTGTGGAATTAATACATAAATATGCAAAACAATGTTATTAGTAGGGATTCCAGACAAGAATATAGAATTTCTGGTAGAAATCTGCTTCTGTCAATTGGAACAACGCTATAGTGATACTTGCATCTCACTGAAGATGTATTAACTGAAAGGGACAGCCCGTAGAATTTTCCTTTGAACAGAGGGCAAACATCACGGCTAAGACTCTAAATGCAGTCTGCCATTTTCTGCGCTGGGCGCCAAGTTCTGCACACTAGCAGCCTAAATGCTCAGGGAAGGTTTCCTTCTAGTTGGGCGAGTTAGACCAGACAGATCATCCACCTACGGTGCGTGATATGTATGAATGCCCAAAAAGAAAGCCTTTCTCTTATGCAATTAAGAAAAATTATCTAGAGCCTTTTTTTAAGATAAAAATAAATCCATTTTATCAACAAGGGCTGACAAAGACTGTCTTACTTCCCATTCCTCTGAAATGACATCTTTGAATGACATGACCTCCAATGGCTACATTCATTACATTTTCGGTCAAAGCTGCACAAGCGGGGGTAGCAGGGGACGCTGGGGAGGGCCGCTGCCTGCAGCCTGCATTGCATAAAAGGCAAATGCCAAAACTCAAAACATGCACCAATCAGAGCCACATGCAGAATTGCAGAAATGCACCACATCATTCAGATTGGCCATTTCTCAGCAACTAAGGATGCTGAAAATTATTAAAATACCTCACACCAAATTTTTAATTAAAGAGTAGAGTAGGCAGAACAGAACCTTCTGTACAATCTTACAAACAATTTAAAAATCCATTTCAAGCTACTTCAGTAACTAAGACAATGCCTGAAGAGAGGAGACAGGGGAGGGACAGGGAGGGGGCAGAGCAACGCGGACCGACAGGGAGTCAAGGACAAGGCAGTGAGTACCTTTCTAAAAGAGAGAGATCTAGCAGGACTAAAGGTCTGCTTTGTAAGCTCGAGCCCTTCGATAGTTTCCGTACAGTCAGAGAGGGGTGCGTCCTGCAACAGTAAACTGAGTCATCAGAGCGACCAGGCCCAGCCTTCGAAATGTCCACCTAGAGCACGGAATGGAGCCGGCTAAGAGCATGCAGCGAGGACAGTGGTGAATGCAACGGTGATAACAGTGGTTCATGCAGACACTGAACACAAAACCAGGACCACAGCTGGCCAAATTCAGAAAATGCAACAATCATCTACCCTGCGGTCAGGTTGTGAAGCATTAAGTGGCATATTAACCTTCGGAGATAACTACTTACATGATTATCCTCAATGTGCCACGAGGTACAGTATTTTATAGAAATGCATGTAAATGTGCACCACATTTACAGCATCTACCCCTCTGCAACCCAAGCGGCACTTTGATGCAGACAGCAATATGTACCAGAACAAAAGTCCCTCAAGCCCACCCTCTTCCAGCACCTCGCACCGTACACTACTAAACCCAGGCGAATCCAGGTCCCCAAGCTGGTGGCGTGTGTGCTACCCTCACATATGCATGCACTACAGGGAGCGGGTACTAGAGGGATGGACAAAGCTCTCGGCATGCTTATGTTTGGTCTAGAGCTCAAGGAAAAATGCCTGGGTTGTTTCTTCTCATGAAGATTTTAACAAAGATAACTAGTTGCCTAGAATAGTTACCTCATAAAGTCATTCTCTCTCTAAGAATAACTTGGGAGCAGACAGCCATACAGCCACCACCCACTCATGTCAGGGACACTCTGAGCTCTCACCTGGACAAGGCTCCTGTCCATCACTACACCACACAGAACCTGGGACTGAGGGCCAGCCGTCTTAATGTCCTGTAAGTTCTGCTCTCGGATCTGAGGACAGGAAGGAGAACACACATCAACATCCTGAGAAGCCACACTGTCTGGGAGCCATGCCGTCTGTGCACCTGGCCCGCTACGCAGAAGCCACATTGCTGCTCTGCGCCACCCCGGGTAGGCAGGACAGCCCAGCACGCCCTAAGCGACCATGCCTACTTGATGGCACTGTCCAATCTGCTTAGGAGGGCATAGGTCTGAGGGACGGAGAGGACTCTTCCCGACTTCCCACACCTTCCAAACGGCTTTGGCAGGGCACAGATCTCTCACTGCACTCATTAACGTAGTGGGGGGGGAGGGGGTTCCCTATGTGCCTATCTTCTAGTGACACTGTGAACGCTGACGGAGCTCATGTTCTGACATACCAAACACTGCCACAACATTTTGAATGAACCCTGAAAGGCAGGGGCAGTTGTCTACTCTTGCTAGAAACAGGCTTTGCAGCTTCCAGTTCTGACCTGTAAGCCAACATTAGTTCAAGAATCAATGGGGCCCAAAAAATATCTGTTGCTCACACTTTCTTTCACTATTAGTGGAACAGCAGCAACGCAACAGTGGTGATGGCACCTGTCCTCCGCTAGAAGCAAGCACACCCTCTGCCCCTGAAGCAGCTAGCATCCCCTTCCCACCCCACACCCAAGCTCCCACCGAGTGCTGATGGCAAGACGCACCTTGTTCCTCATCTCCTGGACCTCTTTTGGGTTAGTGTTCAATGGAACAAACAGGTTAGGGACAGCAGAGGTGGAAGTTCTATGTCCATCCTCTTTAGTCCACTGTAATATCAAGAACAGTTGAAAAGTCAGGATTATGACAACAATAAATGACACCATAGCATCCAATCTGTCCAATTTATCTCACATCTGGTCATGCACTGAACATCACAGAGAGGACTGAACCAATGCCCCTATCTCCTGGGTCACTCAGCAGAGTCGCCACGGGAGCAGGACGTGGCCATATAAAAACCAGTTAATGGTGTAAGTCAGAGTCATGACTGGTGAAAAAGGACCATCTAGAAAGCCCAGTTGAAATATAAGCCACAGTGTGGGCTGATGACAGAGCTGAGCCCATAACCCCTTGGACCAGCAGGGAGGTCCTCAGAGACCATTGGTTCACTGCTCTGAGAGTCATCCAACACCAAAGCCAACTGGAAGCATGAGATGACAGGGTCGTGAAAAGCAATGTGATGCTGCTACCCGGGGTAGGGAAGAGTCTGTACTGTGAGGCAAGAGTGGGCATCACCAAAGTTCTGCATTAAAATAAATGACAGCATCAGAATGCACTGCTTGCATATGTCAACTCAAAAGAAAATTACTGTATGAACACTTATACAGTAGCTACCTGGAACAAGAATTTGGTGATGTCAAATATTTTATATAACTTAATATTTTTGAGTGTTACAAAAATATCCCAAACAAACTTGAAGCACTTCATGAGTCCTTAATTAAGGGCTGTTTTAGATATCAGTGCATATCGTCAACATACTGTGCCTTCCACTTATAAATTTTTTTGGATCTCCAATCAAATATAACATTTTTAATCAAATTCTAATTCTTAGGCATCAGTAGGCACTGAACATTAAAACAAGTCCATCTTTGAGAGCAAATGTTAAGCCTTTCAGAATATTTTTGAGAGGCAATAAGATAGCTATAAACCATACAACTTTAAAGAAAGCAACGAAAGCGTCAAATGCTTAGCCACTGTGAACGGGAGGCTGTGGGATGAGCGTGGAGCTGTGGGGTACTCACTGGGGGTATCTTCTCAGATAAAAACAACTCCAGCATCTTATTAAAAATAACTTTTAGTCAAAACATGAAAACAACAACCTCAGAAGCTTAAACACATTTGACAACTTAACAACAATCGTTATAAATTAAAATATACCAACCTGGGAACACTGCATGGAATTTGTATTACTCCAGAACAATACGAAACAAACTTAAATGTTGAACAAGTTCTCCCCTTCAATGTATACGTTATCTAAAATGCCTAAAGTGATTTAGTTATTTTTCAAACTAATAGTAAATAAAGCTCAAAGTTGCCACTGCATAGGCACTTTGGAAAAATTCATCACAGCAGTTCAGCACTACGGATTAACATCAGCAGCAGAAAGGTTTTTTTTTTTTTTCTTTAGGCCCACCCCCTTTAACAAGTAAAACAAATAAAAAATAAACAAATGGAATAGGAAAAAAAAAAAGGGAAATAGGGGGAAAAGGGGACAGGGAGGGCAGGAGGAGGGAAGAAGAGAGATACACTCCAACCCTCTGACCCCACAGCCACGCAGGGTCCCTGCCCACATGACACAGCTACACAGGAGCATGGAGGCTTCCCACCAACTGTGCCTCAGGAAAATACCAGGACCACCTGGGGAAGACAAAACTTTAAAAAAAATAAATAAATCTAAAAAGTAAAAGCACTGTTACAAGGGGAAAAGAAAGCTCTACTTTGCTTATTTAGCTGCCCATGGTTTTGGGAATCTCTAACCTAATTTCAAATGAACTCATACAGAACTAGCCATGCATAGATGAGTCTGGCCCAGCCAGTCTCCTCATAAAAGACTCCAATTCGGGGGCTTTTGAAAACGGACTTCTCCTACATCTTAAAGCAGGATCTGGGCAGATGGTCAAAGGCTAGGTTACAGAAGCAGTAAAGACCAATCTTCAGAGGAATGTCTCAGCACCAGGACCTTGGAGCACTTTTCAGGTCAAATGGTAACTCTGAGCAGCGTTAAAACTGAAATGAAGCACCCCTTGCAGCGTCTGTCGCTGGTGCCTGCCGATGGCCTGCGCTGCCCTTAGGTCATGCCGCACCCAGCAGGAGTCAGAAGACTCACCACTATGGCCGTCTACTCACATGCAACAGTCCATGCAGAGGGCAGCTGGCTGTGTGCATTCGGAGGCTTTGGGATAGAAAGCAGGGGAACAAGGCTAAGAAGAGGGGACAAGGGTCAGTGGAGAACACGCTAGTAAGCCAACAGGGAAAACTGCGTAAGAAAACACTGCAAACTTAAAGAAGAGACTTTAGTGACTTAATGTTAAACCCCTGGAGTTTACAACATTAAAATATCAGGTTTATGACAGAACTATCTTTTTGTGCATCAAGTATTAAGAGTCCTTGAATACAATTTGAATTGAAGGAGATCTCCGACTTTTAGGTTAATACATGTAAATTATTTAGTATTTTGCTATGTATGGAGTCAGGTTACATTGGAATTACCAAGGAGGTACGTTATATCTTAAGCAGTTTCAAGCAGACAGTATTACTCAAATTTTAGGTAGTACATAAAGTGGATTTTGGTCCCAACTAAAAGACAGTGAATGAAGAAGGTTCGCTTTATGTCTAGGTTAGAAGAGCTGGATTCCCAAAGCCTCCGAAGCCCCAGCTACCCAACTTGCTCTACATCATCTAACTATGAACAGTAAGGTAGGCACAGACCAAGCAGTTGGTAATACAGCTTGGCACGCAGACACCGGACGAGAGAGACTGCAGCAAGGGTTTCACGTGATCGTGTGTAATGCTCGTCCACACCTTAGTCTTCGACTTGGGACTGCTTCCATCCTGCCCTTCCTCGGAAGCTTCATCGCCCCGGCCAGAGTTCAGCCATCTTGTCTTCTCTCGCTGCTGCTTCTGAAAACTGTGTCTGAGAGGGGAGCAAGTGCCCGAATCACCGTCACTAGCAAAGGAGTAACCTGTGACACTAGCAGGAACCTCCACATCGCTGTATTTTTTAGATTTCTCTCTCAGAGCAGGGTATCGATAAGGATAGCCAGTTCTGTAGCCCTAGGATCCAAGGAGAATGAAAGACAATCAATATTCCAGATCTCAAAACAGGGTTTCACTTGAGAAGTATCTACAAAAGCTGAATATACACATACCCTATGACCTAGCAATTCCACTCCTAATTTTATGCCCAAGAGAAACACATGTTCAGCAAAAAACAGGTACTAAAATGTTGACAGCAGCACTAGTTCTAATAGACCAAAACTGGGTACAACCAAAAGTCCTTCAGTAGAAGAATGAATAAACTGTGGTATATGAATATAATGGCCCATGATACAATAATAAGAATAAATACTCTACTACTAAATCCAACAATGTGGATGACTGTCACAAATATGATATCAAGTGAAATAAGCCAACTAGAAAAGAATACACACTATGATTCCATTTATAAAAAGTACAGAAGAGGTAAGCCATTCTTTGTTGTTAGAGGCAGGGTAGTGGTCACCCTTGGGATGGGGTAAGTGACCGAAGGGGCTTCTGGGGACATTCTGAGGTGCTATCGTTCTCTGGGTGCTGCTATTGTTGTTCTCTGAGTGCTGGTTATACAGAAGGTTCGGTTTTAAAAATTTAACAAACTGAACACCTACAATATGTACACATTCCTGTTTATATATTGTATTTCAACAGAAAGTTAAAATTGAAAACACAAACAGGGCTTACTTGCTGCTGGCTACTGTGGAGGTTATATTCATCAACCTACTTAATATTTTCTTACCTTTTAAACCAGTTTAAATACTGTGATAATCTTCAGGTAAGGTAAACAAGTATACCTCATGACAACTGGTTCTCAGCAAAATTACTTTACATTTGAATATAACAACATTCAACTCTGCCTCCCAACCATCTGCTATGCTTCAAAAGATGGGCCCCACTTAACTCACAGCTCTGCTGGACCGACTCATTTGCTGACTCCCCCAAAGACAGTATCTCCAAGGGCAAGGACGGTGTCTGACTCACCTCTCCTATCTGGTGCTTGGTGTTCGGCAGGTGTGACAGATAGACTTTACAGTGGCCCCAGGTCCCCACTTCCTGGAATTCCCCTCCCGCTTGAGCACAGGTAGGACCTGTGACTCGCTTCTAACCAGTGGAATTCACAAAAGGTGGCGGGCTGTATTACATAAGAATGTAGTACTTATCTTTCCAGAGTCTCTTTCCACAGCTGAGAAGCAAGCTGCCGTGGATGCCGCAGTCATAAAAAATTTCTGCCCCCAGCCTACGGGAGCTCAGAAGTGGCTCCTTCCTCCCAGAGTCAAGCCTTCTGATGAGAACCCAGCCCTGGCCAACACCCTGACTGTAGCTTTAACGACACCCTAAGGCCTAAACTGAGTTCAGCTGTGCCTCAACTTCTGACCCACAGAAACTATGAAACAATAAATGTGTGTTAAGTTGCTAAGTTTGCGGTAATTTGTAACACAACACAGAGAGGTGCTACACCAGATGTCAGACAGGTATCTGCTAAATTATCTAACAGATTCACGCCTGGACCAAAATCACTCACAGCACCTTCGTGATAAATGACAAGAGAACTAAGACTTGAAAGGACTGTGCAGAGCTAGACTTGTAAGATGATTCAGTGGCATGCCCCCTGCTTGCTGGTGTCCTAGAAACATATCTCTCAATTCAGGAATTCTGACTTCTAGGTTCTTGCTCCTCTTTGGAGGCTACCTTCATTACCAACCATGCCTTTAATCCCTTTTTTTTTTTTGTTTAAAGGTAACAACAATCGCTTTCATTTTTATTTTCCTAAATATCCTCAAAAGATAGGTAAAAGCCTGCATTGGCAATTTTCCAATCTATTTTGTTGAAGAATAATAAAGGATAATGTCTCAGCCATAAAAAGACTGTCTTCAGAAAAATGTAGTTCTTATTACTTTAAGTTTTCTTTAAAAAAAAAAAAAAGCCTGTTTTAAAGCATGATCAAGTTTCTTCTTACTTAGAGAGCCAAGACTCTCAGTAATCTCTATGACTTCAGGGTAAACCACCCAGGACTCACAAACTCCATTTTATCCCAACAGGGTATGGATTTTTCTTTACTTTTTCCCTCTAAGTGCAATCAAACCAAAATTAGAGGTAATACTCAGACCGCAGAACAACTATCTGGCTTATAGTTAAAAATATGGATTTGTTCCTTCTTTGAGAAGCTGAAGTTATATCTTGATTTTTGGGGAAATAATCTAGCATTTTTTTTCTAACTGTAAATGTTAAAATGAAATATTTTTTATAGTGTGGAAATTTTCAACTATTCCTGACCTTGGTCAATTATTAGCAAACAACATATGTTTGCTAAAAAGACATTAAATTAAAACACAAACTATGATCAATGATTGTTATCCAGTTATTTCTTATAAACTACATGGCTTTCTAATATTAAAAATGATAAAATACACTTTTTGTAATGAACATTTACTTACTAATCATTCATCTTTTATCTTCCTCTCCTATCAAATCAGAATTACTGCCTAATTTTGATTTTCCACTCTCCACCTTCTAAAATGTACTAAAAGCAGAAGGTATGGCAGGATGGTGTGGATTCCTACCTCCTCTCTCTCCTTCCTCACTTGAATTTTAGACAGAAGAGCAGTGAAATGACAAGGTGTTCACCAGGAGGAAAGGGCTGTACCACTGGGCCCAGCTCAGCACTCCTTGCCTTGCTGGCCTGGTTGAAGGCTCTGGCTCCTGACATACATGCCTGGGCCACAGTCACCCCACCATCAAAGCTTTTCCAGTTGTGATCTCCTGCAGGTACACACTCTCCTGGCCACCTAACTACAACTGCTTCTCCCACCTTCTTTGTGACCTCTTCTCCTCTTCCTGCTTCCCTGACCAGTTGGGCCATCTCTGCCCTGAAGCTCTCCTCATGCCTGTCACCTCACAGACCACAGGGGCAGGGCTGCATTTGGGATTTGTCTGTCCATTTCCCTTACTAGGTCATGAACTCCTGAGGGCAAAGAACTGTGTCCTCTTCATGACTCAACAGCAGATGGTCAGTTAATACAATCAATCTTTATTGATTACATGAACTCAAAAGTTACACAAGACTCTGCTCTCTCTGGTGGTTCCTGTCACTGATCGAGTATGCTCCTGCGACTACCTATCACTTCTGGCAGAAAACTCCCAGTCTCTCCACCAGCCAGCATTTTCCCAAGTGCAAGGAATTTCAGTGAGAAGAGGATGCTTAGCACACCCCAAATCAGATCCACGAATTCCCTTTGTTCCAAAATCTTCAGGAAAGTTAAAACTTCCTACCTCCTGAAGCCATCTATCTCCTCTGCAACTGGGCCCAATGGCCAGGACTTTCTTCTATTAAGCTGGCCTGTACCCCACTCGCTCCAGGACTGGTGTGGCAACACAGGAGGACACTGGCCCTTCGGAAGGCTTCTCTTTCCCACACTAACATGGTATTTCCTTGCATCTGCACTTCTTAATGTCACTCAGCATTAAGAGGGACCCTCTTTGCCTGTAATCCTAGCTCTCTGGGAGGCCGAGGTGGGCGGATTGTTTGAGCTCAGGAGTTCGAAACCAGCCTGAGCAAGAGCGAGACCCCATCTCTACTAAAAATAAATTAATCAGACAACTAAAAATATATAGAAAAAATTAGCCGGGCATGGTGGCGCATGCCTGTAGTCCCAGCTACTCGGAAGGCTGAGGCAGAAGGATTGCTTGAGCCCAGGAGTTGGAGGTTGCTGTGAGCTAGGCTGACGCCATGGCACTCTAGCCCAGGCAACACAGTGAGACTCTGTCTCAAAAAAAGAAAAAAAAGAGGGACCCTCTTGAACCCCATCTAAGAAGGCTGACCTATAGCACATGGAAGGGGCCCAACTGCAGAACTCTGGCTCTGATCCTGTGGCTGCGGGGCTGAGACCCCAAGGACAGTGCTGTAATATGGCTCTGGGAATTGAGTATTTAATCAACCTAGTAAAATCAGATGAACCTGAAAGGTACACCTTACAGCGCAGTTCTCATCTCCCCACTGCTCATCATCTCCCCATTTAGTTATGCTGTAGCCTTATCCACAGATACCTTCCTTCTCTCAACTCAGCCTGTGTGATCCTAACTATTCTTTCAGGTCATTTCCAAGGGTCATCTCCTACCTTAAGTTTTCTCTCCAATCCTTGCAAAAGGATGAAATCCCTTACTGAAACCCCCCAACACAGAACACACCCTGTGTGTAGTCTTATCACTGTGTGGCCTCACTCCCTCCCCTGCAATTATGCTGCAAGCCGTACAATCCCAGCTTCTAGACCATGCTGGACTCTGTGTCCCTGCAGTAAGCAGCTCAGGGTCTCCCATGCATGGACAGGTAACAGATATACAAGTAACACAGTAATCAGGCCCGAAATAGCTAGAACTTACATTAAAAACCCAAACACGGGACTGACTGATTTAGAAAGTATCTCCCTCCCCTTGCTTGTGAGATGGCAGTTACTGAGCTGGTTCTGCCAGTCGTCCAGCAGCCCACTGCAGAGTATTCTCTGCACTCCTGTCCCCACTAAGTGCAAAAACAGGTTACCACTAAAAAACACAATAATACAAGAAAGCTCCACCTCCATATTTTCTCATGATTTAGCTCAGAAGTTAAATAACCCTGGTGCTTCTTTATGATTTTTGAGGGTAAAAGCATTTGCATAGCAATTTCATTTTCTACAAAAACAACATTAGTACTTTTAGAACAAAAGTTTTATCATCAAGTGGTGGCACCATTCTTACCAGATTATCAAGCATCCGCATGAGGGCTTCAAATTCCTGCTCACCAATCTGCCACTTGGGAGGCGATCCAGTGCCTTCGCCTTCCGGAGACCCAGGTGAACGGGATTTGGCTTTGTACTTCCCAGGATCCAACAGGACTAAGTTGTCAGGTCCTCCAGCGCTGGCCAGAGTTCGAACCTTTTCCAAAACAAGCAAACACCATGGCTTGAGTTCCTTAGTGAGAGAGATCACTTGAACAAAAATGCAGGTTTCAACAGAAACCAAATCGCTAGAGTATAAGAATAAAAAACATAGGATGAACAGTGATAGGCTGATCACAAGATTATTTTCAGAAATTTTTCTTTAGCATGACAAAAAACTGGGCACTAATAGTTGGCAGAGAAATGGGAAAACAAAGTACCTTTAGGATCCTATGAAGGACCTGGGATCTCATTATCCCACAGACATAAGCCAGAGAGCAGTGGGGGAGAATGTGCACTTGGGGCTGAACAGACTGAAGGAGTGCTCGCAGCTGTGAGACAGTGGGCGAGTCTACCTGTCTGCATCTGCTTTCAAAAGGAGCACTGTGAGGGTCACGTGAAATAATGTATGGGATGACACAGGCAAAGCACCTGATGCCAGGCCTGGCACACGCCAGTACTCCAGAAATGGTAGGGACTCATCTATTTGAAAAATTTGAAGTTAGAAATGAAAAGCCTAGTAATCTTTTGCCAACTTAAACCGGTGAAATGGCACTTGTCAATCTGATCAATTTCCAAATCCATGAGCTCATCTTTGGCAAAGAGATTGCTCAAAGACTCATTCCTACAAGACGAATGTCAAGTGAACCCCAGAAACACTTAAATAAGCTGGTAGATTGGAACAGCCATCCCCTACCTGGATCTCACATGCAATCACAAGGTTATGGATGTAATAGAAGGCCTCCTCGATGCTCTCTCCCACTGATATGAGCCCATGATTCCGGAGAATAAGAACCTGAGGGGAAAGCAGGAAGGCTCTAAGGAGCGGGACAAGAAGACTGACACTTTTCCTTTTTCCTTCTCCCCACTATAATTTAAATACCAGATTAGATGCCTACTGACCTTGCTTTTAGGCCCCAAATTTTTCTGAATCAAAACCTTTTCCTCCTCATCAACCAGAATGCCATGATAGTCATGATAAGCCACTTCTCCAAGGGAAAGTGCCTCTGGGGAGATTGGCAAGAGGCCACATTTCATTGCAGAGACCTAGAAGACCAAGTGGTCACCATGAAAGAAGGAAAAACCAGAGTTACACAGTGACTGATTACATGGTAAATGCTTTCCTCATAGGAACAGAAAAGGGGAGGAAATGTTTTATTTTGTTCTATTCTTGAAAATAAATGAACTCAATAACTTAAACTTGACTTCTGGAGCTCACTAACAATCCACATTTAAAAATAAAAGCTAGGCCAGGCGCGGTGGCTCACGCCTGTAATCCTAGCACTCTGGGAGGCCGAGGCGGGCGGATCGTTTGAGCTCAGGAGTTCGAGACCAGCCTGAGCAAGAGAGAGACCCCGTCTCTACTAAAAATAGAAAGAAATTAATCGGACAACTAAAAATATATAGAAAAAATTAGCCGGGCATAGTGGCGCATGCCTGTAGTCCCAGCTACTCGGGAGGCTGAGGCAGTAGGATTGCTTGAGCCCAGGAGTTTGAGGTTGCTGTGAGCTAGGCTGACGCCACGGCACTCACGCTAGCCTGGGCAAAAGAGTGAGACTCTGTCTCAAAAAAAAATAAATAAATAAATAAAAGCTATCACTAAGCTGAGAGATCCTCCAAAGAAAATCCGCATCTTTCTGGATTTTTTTTTCCCAATGATTATAAATGCTGTGTAAGCTTGGATTTAATGACACAATGAGCACTGGGTCTAGCACAGGAGTAGACAACAGGCTCTTCTGAGGAGTCAATGGATTACACAAGAAAGTTTTCCAGCCCATGCCAGTAGTTTCAGCTACTCAGGAGGCTGAGGTGGGAGGACTGCTTGAGCCCAGGAGTTCTAGGCCAGCCTGGGCAACATCGTGAGACCCTGTCTCAAAAACAAAAACAAAAACAAAGGTGGTTTTCCAAGTGCTGTAAGGTTTTTGTGTACCTTTCATCTTAGGTTGTAGGTAAGATTGAAACACTTGAAAATTAGATAAAAGAAAACTTATGGCCTGGCGCAGTAGCTCACGCCTGTAGTCCCAAATACTTGGGAGGCTGAGAGAGGAGGATCGCTTGAGCCCACAGTGAGCTATGATGATGCCGCTCACTCTAGCACGAGCAACAGAGCAAGACTCTGTCTCAAAAAACAATTTATAAAAGTTTGCAATAATTATACTGTATAATTTCTCTACATTTAATTAAGTAAAATTGAGTCGCAATGTAAAAAAATCTAAGTGTTCATTTAGCCCTTAAATTTCCTAAAATTCCCCAAAGTAGCCTTAGAATATGCTAATTTTGAAAGTCGTCTACAGACAGCAGCATTATGACCCTAGATGAACAGGCTCCAAACGTTCAAATGCTATCTATAGGCAGAACAGTTCCATAGGAAAAAAGTTAATCTGAAAAGACAATACCAAATTAACTCCTTTCACAGTCTCAGCACTCATATAACAAGAAACTTCCTTACTAAGCAAAGTTATTTGAATAATTTTTAAAACATCTTTCATGCTAGCTGTTCATGACTATATTCTCAAAGGTGACTCTAATGGTTCTTAAAAACCCATGGACATTTTAGTGGTTGGAAGGAATAGCATGCATTCTTTTAGTAGAAAATTACATCATTCAGAGAATGATATATCTAATAAAAACTCTGATGTTCACATTAAGAACCGTATGTTCAAAGTGAAATGAACCAGGGCTAATATTCATCCAGATAATCTGATATGCATGACATTAACACATTAAGATAGATTATATACAGTATTGTTAAATTAATGAGGTCATTTGTCATATGATAAGTCCAAAAAGCCCTTAATATAAAATTGGTGATTATAAAGCCTAGTTCTAGAGTATTTCGTTTTCACATGAATTTGCACCGACAACTGGAATGCGCATCTTCATACTCAGGGGTCTGGGGCTTTGTTTGGGTGGCCTGTTCACCCGAGAAGGACCAGGCTTGGTGAGTGGCCAGGGAGGGCTTCTGGAAAGCTCTGAGCTTCGAGGCCAGGCCTCCAAACAGCCTGCACTGTCTGTGCTTCTTCTCCCCAGTCACAATCCAGGCTGGGTCCCACTAGCTCCTGTCTTCACATCCTAAAAACCCTTCCTTTCCCACAGTACCCTCCGTCCCCTACCCTGGCTTGCCCACCCCCTTTTCTCATTCCTCTTTTCAAAACGAGGCATCTGCTTCCTGCTGTCATCTTGCACGTCCCCATAGTCTTCAACACACTGAAACCTGACCTCCCCTCCTCTATGATTTTCTAATTGTTAAGTCTAACAGACATTTTCAGAATATTACAGGTTTTCAAAATTAGATAGTATATGGATCCCCTGAAAGGAAAAAAAAATTCTTTTAAGAAAATCAAGTTTAGTTGTGAAACTTTTTTTTAATCCAACAAAATTAGGTTTATTGACTTGTTACAACAAAGGAGGGCAATTCAGAGAAAATCAGAAGTGCCTCTTACTAAATAGCTTTAAAAGCTAAGGCACTACCAGGACGGCATACTCACCGCGGCCCCTGCAGGTGTGTGAATGTGCACAATACACTTCACATCTGGTCGTGCAGCATAAATTGCAGAATGTAATGTGAAGCCAGCTTGATTTACTCCGAGATTAGTGCTTCCACGATCTACTATATCTCCTTGTAGATTGATTTTAACCTGAAAATTAAAAAACCAAAAATTTAGAATGTCAAAAAGACTTCAAATTACCCTAATTAGAAACTATTTAAAATCAAGTTTCAAGTATTTATAACTTATTTCAAAAGTTTTTCTCAAACTAAATTAATCACATAAAACATGGGCTCTTTCCTATTTCTTGGGTTATATGTTTAGCTGGATTTGAAGGTGTTTAATGACCTAATATGACCCACATGTACATGATGCCAAAGAGGAGGACATTCTTACCAAACTGGATGCAGTCACTTCACTGTAAAGCAGCCCAAAAGGTACAATGAGGAAGTGTTCCAACTCGGAGCTCACTCTGGACTGTGGGGAAAATGACTGAGTTAGCTCAAAAATCCAACTGAAAGTATCTCCATCTCTTTTAGGCCGCAAACTTATGGATTTGTTGAGAGCATTAGGTGAGCTATGTAAGGAGTACTTAAACATAGTGCCTGTCACACAGCTGTGAGGTACTGGAAGCTTTCTATTATTATGTTGTAATAACTTTATTTATCAAGTACATAAAGTGCTTCTTCATCACACTCATGATAACTGACTTTACAAAGGAAAAAACAGTTCTACACTAGCTAACAAGTCAGTAAGTTCCTGCTAGGTTACTCTACTGCACCTTCTGGTGGCTACCAAATAGCACCACAGGCAAAAAGGGGTCACTCCTCAGGGGCATAATAATAAAAACCAAACTTACTTTTAAAAAGTCAGTTTTTTAAGTGTCTACAACCCCACATACTCATCCCCACCCCATTTGTCTGCTCCTTCCACAATGTATCTCCCCTGTGCAACAATTCATTCAATGCAGACTTGGTATACATTGTGCACCACATGATCCATGCTAGGAACAGAGCAGTAGAAAAGAGTACTGCCTTCAAAAACATTCAATCTTGTGTTTATAACGATCTTGGGATAGACTGAAGAGACTTTCCAAAGACTAAGTTGGAATACACTTACTACCAGGTTGAGAAACCCAGAATCCTAATTAGGGTCGGGTAGGCAGAATTTAGTGTTTGTTAGAAAGCACTTAAGGTGTTTAGTCCAACCTCCTAAGGACTGTAGTGATTTCTTCTCTGGTGGCCCAAACAGAAACACATCCTGGGTCTGCTTGTTCTAATTTTAGTGATGGGGCTTTATTTCTTCATTCAGCAACTACCTGCAGAGAACCTACCATGTCATGGGCACTATGGTACTGTGATAAATAAATAGAAGCTGGAAAGCTGATAATTAAAACATTCTTTCTCACACTGAGCAGAAGTCTGTCTTCCTGTGTTTATTACCACTGCTTCTAGTACACGACACAGAACGAGTTCTTTCTCTTCTGCCATTCAGTTAGTTCTCAGATATCTGAAACTATCCTATCTCCCCTTATGTCATCTTTCTACTAAACTCACCTGATCCCTCCAGTATTGTATAAGAGGGTTAAGAATATCAAATCCAAAGTCAAGTTCAGATCCTGTTTCTGCCAAGAATTCACTGTGCTGCTTTGGGCACCCTGAGCTCCTTATCCATTAAGCAAGGGTAACAAGGGCCTGTGCTCACAATAAAGCTCTCGATAAACAGCATCTCCCATTATTACTGTCATTAGTGTTGGCCAGAGCAGCAATAGTAAATCACCATTAACGAACTTACCCTCTGTAAATTCATCTCTAATATCCAGTCTCTATAAATCCCTATTACCCACTTCTCTACTCTCTTTCAGGTGTTTCCAAAATGTACATGTGGTTTCTACCTTCCCCCAATACATCTTCCCATCAATGGTGACTTACTTGTGCTTTTTATTCCCTAAAGTCAGCTCTTTTATCTTAAAAAGCATGCTGGCCTTTTTAACTATCAAAGCAAAACTAGGCAATTGCTCTAATCTCCAAGTTGAGTCAAAACAAAATATAAAAAATAAGGAATTTGTGTATATATTGGTTGGAATGAAAAAAAATAAGGATGGAAATAAGAAAAAACTAAATGTCAGGTTTTTGTGCTTATTTTAAAAGTTTTTATTTTGAAAAGAGTACTTAGAAGGTATATGACAGTAAGTATAACAAATCAAACACCCATGTGCCTATCAATCAGCTTAAGAAATAGAATAATTCTAATATCTCAGAAGCTCTGTTTCTCTTTCCCCATATCCCAGAAGTAACCACTATCCTGAATTATGTATTAAGCATTCACTTTCTTTTGACAATTTTACCTTTTATCTTCATGCATAAGCAATACATTGTTTAATTTTTATCTGTTTATAAACTTCATATAATTGGAATGGTACTCTATTTTTTTTGAGATGGGTCTCACTATGTTGCCCTGGCTGGTCTCAAACTCCTAGGCTCAAATGATCCTGGCCATCCAAGCCTCCCAAGTAGCTGGGACTACAGGCACACACCACTGTGCCCAGCTCAATCTGTATTTTTCAGTAACTTTTTTTCTCAACATTATTTTTATGATTCCTCCAGATTATAACATACATGGTTGTAACTTATTTTCACTGCTGTATAGTATCCACTGTAGTCGGGCAGGGTGGCACGTGCCTGTAGTCCCAGCTATCCGGCAGGCTGAGGCAGGAGGATCGTTTGAGCCCAGGAGTTTGAGGTTGCTGTGAGCTAGGCTGACGCCATGGCACTCTAGCCTAGGCAAGAGAGTGAGACTCTGTTTCAAAAAAAAAAAAAAATTAAAATCTGATGCCTATGAAATGGTATTTCTTTCATTCTTTTTTTTTTTTTTTGGATAGGACCTCTCTCTATCACCCAGGCTAGAGTGCAGTGGCATCATCATAGCTCACTGCAACCTCAAACTTCTGGGCTCAAGTGATCCTCCTGCCTCAGCCTCCTTAGTAGCTGAGACTACAGGCACACACTACCACAGCCAAATGACTTTTCTATTTTTTGTAGAAGGGGGGGTCTCACCCTTGCTCAGTCTGATCTCGAACTCATGACCTCAAGAAATCCTCATGCCTCAGCCTCCCAAAGTGCTAGGATTACAGGCATGAGCCACTGCACCCAGCCTTCACTGTGGTTTTAATTTATAATTTCCTGGTTACTAATGAGTTAAACTGCTTTTCATATTTTTACAAGGCATTCTTACTTCCCCTTCTGTGAAATTCCTTTCTTGATTTTTGTCCATTTTATACTAGTTTGTCCCTTTCTTATTGATAGTTCTTTATTCTGGATATTAATTTCTGTTGACTACATTGTGGGGCAACTTATTCTAGGTTATAGTTTTTATTTTTACTGTCTTTGTGGTGTCTTTTAATAATGAGAAATGTATTCATTTTAAATGTAGTCAAATTTATCCATCTTTTATGATAGGTGATTTTTGTGTCTTAGGATACCATTCATTAGGTCAAAGGTTAAAGAGGTTTTCACCTATATTGGTCCTAACATTTTTAAAGTATTACCTTTCATTCACCTTTAATCCTTAATTCATTGGAATTGCTTTGTGGGTAAATGTAGTATGGGATAAAAGTCCAATATAATTTTCAAATTGTGATTTTTCAATCCAAGTGTTCCAGCACCAACCACTGCCTAATCTGCTCCTCCCCTGCTGATCTGCAATGCCGACTCTTCTGCATCTAATTTTGATACTTGCAGAGCTGGTCTTGGGCTTTCTATTCTGTCCCACTGGTCTAACTGTCTCTTCCTTTGACCAAAGCACACTATGTTAATTATCATCACTTTATACTAAATTTGATATCTGATAGGAAAAATCTCCATGCCTAGTTCTTCAGGAGTGTCTCAACTATTCTTGGCCTTTTGCTTCTTCATGTGAATTTTAGAAGCATGCTGTCAGGTTCCATGTTAAAAAAATTATATAGCTATTTTTAATCAATCATTTCTTTTTTCTTTATATAACACATTTCATGCAGCTATAAACAGTATACATTTTGGGCCAGGCTTGGTGGTTCATGCCTATAATCCTAGGGCTGTGGGAGGCCAAGGTGGGAAAGATTGCTTGAGGCCAGGAGTTCAAGACCAGCCTGGGCAACACAGCGAGACCCCATCTCTTAAAAAAAAAGAATTAGCTAGGCTTGCATGCCTATAGTCCCAGCTGCTTGGGAGACTGAGGTAGGAGGATCGCTTGAGCCCAGGAGTTAAAGGTTACAGTGAGCTATGATCATACCACTGCCCTCCAGCCCAGGCAACAGAGTGAGACCCATCTCCAAAAAAACGAAAAAAAAAAGTATAAATTTCATATTTTCTCATTCCTAATAATTAGTTTATTTTTCATTAGTATTTTTATTTAGTTTTTTTATTAATATTTTCATTTGTATTTTAGTTATTTTTAATTGACATTTTAGTTTTCATATTTTTTGCCCCTCCCCCCAGTTTTCATGTTTTACATGGTCTTCATAATTATTTTTCATAGTATACAACATTACCTCAAATTAATGTTGAATAAGTGAGCCATTTCCTACCTACTACTAGATATTTAGACTCTTAAAATAGTTCATTATAAATAATGCTGCAATTAATATATTTGTATATAACATTTTCTTCTTTGACTTATTTTCTTAAGATACATTTCAGTTGTGAACTTCAAACAGATCTACATATTTTAATTTTAAAAAGCTTAAAATATTAAATTCTGAGTCTGAAGCAAAAAGGAGAAAGTTCAAAAATATGGATATCAAGTTAGAGAAGGACATTTCAAAGTAAGTTTCCTCAGCAGTGGTGCCTCTCCAGTGGACCAGTACTGTTCTCACTGTGTCTCTTCCCACACTACTACTGCCCCTTCTCTGTGTATGAGGAATGAGACTCTTCTCTCGCAGATCTTCAGATCACTCACTGAAAATCAAACACATCCCAACCCAGTACCTCTAGCAGATATAAATGTCAAGTCCCTGAAACAGCACACTGGTCACAAGGATAGGCTCCAGACACCACCTCAGAGGACTAGCATTCTTTGGAGGCCAAAATGGAGTGGAATCAAGCACCTGCCAGGT